>VDFB02179912.1:0-11534 GCA_007258455.2 Sequoia sempervirens
TGATGTTAGTGGAATGTGACATTAGCATGTATAGGTGTCTGAATGTTATTGCATCTTGGGTGTTAGTCGATCATGCTAATGCATTGTTAAGAATCAAATATTTTATTGATGCACTATGACTATTGAGTAGTAGTGGATAATGACAATAGAGGAAAACACTTGGTATTATCCCTCCAACACATGGATATTTGGTGGATCTGTTGTCTGAGCCAAGGAGATAGTGGTGAATGATGTATATTAATCAATAGCTAATCTGACAATGATCACTACATCACATAAATGGATGCGATTGTTCTAAGTATTTTGGTGATACATGGTGATTATAAGTGATAATTGCATCACAAAAAAGGATGTAATTTTTCTAAGTGTTTTGGAAATACACAATGGTTATGAAGGATAAGATCAACAAAGGAAATTTAAACAACCATTTATCAGATGTTTATGTTTTAAAGTTGTGATAGTGAATGAAGAGCATAGGATCATGGCACAAAGATAGTAGATTGATGACCCAAATTTGAATGTAGTAATCATAGATAACTAACTCAATGTGAAGAGTGTTTTGACTAGAAAATGACATATAGGAAGGAATTAATTAGTCCAATTACACCTAGTGACCATAGTAAATGATATTTGATTTGAAAAATAGTGATATAGATTGCAAAGGTGATCATAGAGTCAAAAATAAAAATCATATCTGTGTGTGTGAAAATTAAGTGCATAAATGAATTAAAATAGTTCAAACACACCAATAGGACATTATAACAAAAACAGAAATATGAAAGGAGTAGAAATGTGCAAACTCAGTATCCTGTTTCCGTTGTTGTCCTATCATCCTCTATCCTTAGTGTTTTTGTAGATTCCAGCCTTGTGTTCTCAGATTATGGGCTAGGCTCAACAAACTGTCTTCCTAAAGAACGAGATTTTGCTATGATATGAATGCATGATTAAGCTATGATAATGATTTTAGCTAAGAAACTTGAAATAAACAAGATGCTATGATTAATGAATACTAAATGAATTAAATGCATGAACTCTACTTAATTGCCTATTACCAATGTTTGGATTCACACAGGTATTTATAGGGCTTTCTGAATGATTTTGATTGGCTGTCTCGATTGATGGTTGTGATAATTCCTGGCAGATCAAATGGTTGAAGAAAGATGAAACTGAAGGAGAAGATAGAAGAAACCTAAAAACAGATTTTTCTATTTTATTGTGAAAGAGGAAAAAAGAAGAGAAGAAAGAATAAAAGAAAGATTAAAAGCTGATAAATAATTAATTAAAAAATCAATTATTTATTTGTGGAGGACATTCAACTTTTCTTAATTAAATAAAATATTTAATTAAGCTTTTAAAAGTAGAAGAAAGTTGATGATGAGAAAAGAGCTTTAATCATGTTTTATTGAAAAAAGCAGAATATCTCATAATTAAATAAAATATTTAATCATGATATGAGAAGATTGCACAATTAGGTTAAAATACCTAATTTTGATTTGGAAAGAAAGCATAAGATATTTTTAATTAAATAAGATTTACTTAATTAAATCACTTTTATGAAATTAATTAAATGAAATATTTAATTAATTAGAAGAAGAATTAAAATAGAAGAAAGGGGAAATATTTAAACTTAATTAAATCAAAAGATTTAATTTAAATTCAAATAGTGATAATTAATTTAAATAAATAGAATGTATTTATTTAATTAATTAAGTGGACATATGAAAATAATTAAATAAAATAAATTTATTTAATTAAGGAAGAAGAAGATGAATGAACAATATAATTAAATTAAATAAATTTAATCATATGTAGAGGACTTTAGAAAAATTAATTAAATAATAAATATTTAATTAATTGCTAGGATTATAGACATGACCATTTTTATGCGTATACATTTTTCCCCTCTTTGAAGTGATGTGTGAAACACATTGCTTCAAAGAAAATAAAAATTTGCCCCTGATATGTTTCTGATTTTTGATATTGATGATGCCCCCTCGGGAGATAAATCACAAAATAAGAAATTGTTAAGGAGTGAAGAACAGTGATTTAGCTCCTGATAGATAAGGTGGTTGATGCCCCAGTAAAAAAAGGAAGATGAAAAATGGGAAATGCCACTACTGCCTATCTTGAAAAGACCCTTATAAGGTAAAAGGGGTAAAATGAGGTGTCATTTTCACCCTGTTGCTATAGTGAATTTTGAGCTCTCAGAGTGACGTGGCAAAATGGTGATCCCCGTGCACAGACATAGATTCGAGCGAGCGTGACGGTATCAGAGACCAGCAGCGTATGGACCACCGGTGAGTGATTTGAAACCTCTAAGTTGTCAAATTTTGCATTTTTGATCGATTTTGAATTGATTGAAAGTCGGACTGCAATGTTTTTGGAACGGTTTAGCGCATCTAGGTATAGTTTTAGCGCATTCGACAAATAGTTTAGCGCATCTAGAGTTTTCCGTAGCGCATTTAGGCACAGGTCACGAACTGATCATTTAGCGCATCCGACAAATAAAGTTGCGCATCTAGGTCAAAATAGGCTAGGTCAGAGATTTAGCGCATCGAGGGCACAGAACTGCACATTTAGGGTTTGGTTCAAAAAGTTAGAGTTGCGCGTTTGATAGATAGAATAGCGCATCCGAGGTACAGAGTTGCACATTAGGAGTTTGAGCGTATTTAGGAAACAGTGTTGCACTTTTGAGAAAAACTTTGGCGCATATGGGTTTTTAGCGCATATGAGCAACAGAGTCGCGCATTTAGGAACTTTTCCCCAGAATGGCCATTTGCTGAAAAAGATTGAGAAAAATTGCTTCTTTAGTCAATAGATAGATAAATTGGCGGATCATCATGTTGATAGGATAGAAAATTGAATAGAGAACTGATAACTTTGCTTTCCGCAATTGAAAAACAAAGAGTAGATGAGAGATTGATTGATTTGAATTTGATAACTTTGCTTCTCACGTTTGAAAAACAAAGAGTAGATGAGATATTGAATGATTTGAATTTGATAACTTTGCTTCTCGCGATTGAAAAACAAAGAGTAAACGTTGTGATAAATTTGCTTTCTGCGATAGAAAACAAATAGTAAAATAGAGATTTAAATTTGCATTCATGATTGAAATACAAACAGAAAAGGATATGTGTTGATAAATTTTCTTTCCTGAAAAGAAAAACTAATAGTAAATGATGATAGAGTAGATTGATTAGACATGCTGATAGATTGATGTAGCACTTGATATAGAGTATTGATATGTTATGTTGGGTTTTTATGGACAAAATAGGAGGCTTTCAAAAGCCTCCAGATCAGAGAGCGGTTCCCCTTGTGCTGGGAGCAGATAGGTGAGTTGACACCGGCCGAATTATAGGTGATTGCAGATTGTGGATTGGGGCCACTGTTGACCATGTCGCGAGGCATTCGGGCCAACAGGGGGCTATTGACGGCCTTGGCCAAGAGATGGAATTCCGAGCATAACACCTTCCACCTACCGACGGGTGAGATGAGTGTGACACCGGAGGATGTGTATCAGATTTTGGGGATCCCGGTGGTCGGAGCCCTTATGGTTTATGACCACAAGGAGATCGGTGGGACAGAGGCATTACAACAGATATGTGGTGATCTCGGTATCTATGGGTACTGGATAGACTGGGATGACTTCAGCAGGTATCCAGCTCTAGTAGCTGTATTGGCAGCATTTGTTGGAGGTTTCCTTGGACCGGACCATCGGTCCAAGGGATTTTCTGTGGGGTGGGGGAGGATGATAGAGTGGATGATCACTCAGCCACAGAGATTTTCCTGGGGGAGCTACGTCTTGGCGGATATGTATCATGACCTTCATCGGATTGTATACAGAGGATCCACCAGCCTGGCGAGTGGAGTTACATTATTGCAGATCTAGGCGTGGGAGCACATTGCTATCACGAGACCACTGTGTACCAGGGTGAGACCAACAGGGAGGCCGTACGTATATGCGTATTCTGGTGCAGTTGTCCAGTAGAGGCTGGGCAAGGTAGAGTACTGGCGGCGAGTGCTAGATGATGTAGATTCAGTGATATGGAGGCCCTACACAGACTGCGAGGCATGGGCGACGGATCAGTTAGAGATGCCGTTTGTGTGCAGACCGTGATACCTGATAGGGCGGACACCATTTATCATTGAGAGGTTTCTGGCACTATGGGTTCTGAGACAGTTTGGTTTTACGCAGGGGATGCCCCAGGGCGTTGCTCATTATGGACGGCACAAGGGGGAGGTAGGATGGGGGCCATGCATTCCCTATCAGGCAGCCTACACAGAGTACACATCGTTACAGCCTGAGGTATGGGCGGACAGGCCAGACGTATTGGATGTAGGGATGACAGATGACTACGCCCAGTATTTTCATACACATCCTTTTCCACGGTTCACAGTGCCAGATGAGGCACGGGCCATCAGAGCAGTCCCACAGCCAGGAGCAGGGATACCGAGAGGTGTGGCAGGTGGAGAGCAGGCTATGGGTGGAGAGGAGGAGGAGGGAGAGGAGAGCGAGGAGAGTGGAGCTGGGGAGGAGGAGAGTAGCTCAGAGGATGGAGATGATGGAGATGACGGGGATGGACAGAGACAGCAGATACTAGACAGTCTCGGCAGAGTACAGATTCCTCGGCGGTCCAGATCTGGTGCCAGGCCACAGACGGTGATTAGGGTGACATCCTCATCCCAGCAGGAACAGATAGATGCATTGCAGGGTCAGGTGCAGACCTTTCAGGGGCAGCAGGCATAGCTTCAGAGTCAGTTGGTGCAGGCACAGAGCATGATAGTGCAGTTACAGGCACAGCTGGCACAGGCATAGGCTCAGGCACAAGCTCAGGCACAGGTACAGGTTCAGATGCCTGCCCCAGATCCTCAGGTGGCACAGTTAGTAGCAGAGAGGGATGCCTTTAGACGGCGGGCACAGGAGGCTGAGGGTGTAGCACAGAGATTGATGGGTACCATAGAGAGTACATCCCTACGAGAGGCCATTGCAGAGGGATTCGAGGCAGCCAGAGAGGCAGAGTACTACAGAGTTCGTTACGAGGAGCTATGCCCTCCTGAGCGGCGAGAGCCATATCCCAGATCACACAGCCGGACGAGGACCCGATCCCGGACATCGACACACGGTAGAGAGGTTACCGGGCCTCGACGGGATCCTGATGCAGGGACCAGCGGCAGGCCACCTCCTTCTGGACCAGCTCCGTCAGGGGCATCGACCAGTTAGCCATTTTTGGGGCTTGATTCATTATGTATACTGAGTGTTGATCATGTATGATGTATTTATGTTCTGACCTTTTATTAGTTTCATTGGACATTTGAACATTTGTATTATTTTGATGAGTGATGATATGCAGTGGCGGTATTTCTGATGATGTTTATGTTCATACATTTATGATACGATATGGATATGACATTTATGCATGTATGTTATGAGATGGATTTTGATATGCTTTTATTACATGTGCGGACTAATCCATATGATGCAGGATGATCTAGTGATTATGATGTGTATGCAATGATTTTGTGATGATGTATGTATATATGTGAGATGTTAATTTCTTTTTGAATTTTCCATGTATGAAATGCATCGTGATATGGTAGAAAATGAATGTGGTATGAATGGTAATATGGTAAAATGATATGTAAAATGGTAACATGATAATAAAATGATAAATGATAATGAACTGGTAAAAATGAATAATGAATGATAAATGATAATGAAAAATGAAATGATAATGATATGATAAATGAATAATGGAATGATGATGATATGAAATGGTAAAAATGAATGATAAATGGTAAAAAATGAAATGATAAGATGTCATGAAATGAATGAATTCAATGAATTAAATGTCCAAATGTCCTCCATGAAAAGGTCAAAACTTAATAACAACCGTTTGAATACCTTCATTCAGCCCTTCAAAATACGAATATGAATCCAATATGCAGATATATACAATGAGCTAATGAATCATGCAACTATATGAAACTAACCAGTTTGTTGAGCCTGTTATAAGCCTTCTTGAATCATCATAGAACATTTAAAATGTTGGAAGTATGTACAAGCATCAGAGGGGAAATTAGCGCCAATGATGACCAGAGTACAACTTTCATGAATTTTGATATAGCAAGCGAACACAAGCATCGAGGTATAATTGAACCGAGATGACCTGAGCATTTCTTGCATAAACAGACAAAGATTAACCACCGTTCTGATGCAAATGTGGAACTGTCATCGATGATATTTGCTTTGAGCGTCATGTCCTTTGACATATTTGCATCAGATTGGGCTGTTAACCTCAAGACAGCAGACAAAGAAAAATCATTCTCGTTCCTTGCTACTCTAGTGCAGTACATCATTGAGTATGCTCCCGAATAATGATATCGAAAATCAAACAACTTTTAATCAAACATGTAATACTGTTAATGCATACATTATTCAGATATGTGGATCATCCAATAGACAAGTGATATGATATCTTGCTGAAAAATGTGTCATGAGCGGATAACATTGACAAAGGAGTTTGTTGTTTGTTGGTATGCTCGTATTGCTATGTCATGGTCTAGCTGTTTTGGTATGTTCTGAAAGTTAAGTGCCCCCAGTTGAGTTTTGCCTTGTTGATTGACACAACTTGCGGAAAGGAATATGTACAAACGATTAAGCCATGGTAAGACATTTTAACTCTCTAGGCAAATGGCGGCAGGATGGTGCGATTAATGACCTCAAGATGCGGAAAAAGATGCGGAAAAAGGAAAGCTTTTGAAAAGATAAAGTGCAAAGCAGGAACTAATAGATGGAGAGGTACAGATAGCGTCTGTTTGCCAGATTTTCACTATCTGTATTTATTGCATTTTTTGATTTCTTTTTGATTTTTTTGGATTTTTCTGTCAATAGACTCTTGTTTGCCAGGTTTTCACCCTATGACATTCTCTTTTTATTTTTTTGTATTTTTGAAATGTTTTGATTTTTTTGTGTGGATTTCTTCAGGACTTTTTCTGCTGTTTTTTTCTTCAGGACTTTTTCTGCTGTTTTTGTATTTCTTCAGGACTTTTTCTGCTATTTTTGCGGCTCGCCGGGACATACCTACTTGCTTGCTGTTTTGTATTTCTTGAGGGACTTTTTCTCTCTTTGTTTTGTATTTCTTGGGGACTTTCTCTTGTTTTTTGTATTTCTTCAAGACTTTTTCTGCTATTTTTGTATTTCTTCAGGACTTTTTCTGACTTAAACATAATACTTCTTAAGATGTATACTGTTGATGGGTTCATCCAATAGGTCTCTTTCTGGCGTTGATAACTTGTATGCTCCCGATCCGTAAACTACAATAACCACATAAGGGCCTAACCAATTTGGTTCAAACTTTCCTTTCTTTTCTCTGTCTTGTTGATTATGCGGGTTCTCTTTCAGAACTAGATCACCCACCTGAAATGTACGTGGCTTGACTTTATGATTATAGCTACGAGACATCATCTGTTGATATGCTTTTAAATGGTCTGCTGCTCTCTGTCTCTTTTCATCTAAAAGTTCTAACTCTTGGAGTCGGGAAACTCTGTAGTCCTCATCTGTTATGAGACCTTTCAGTGATACTCTTAATGAAGGTATTTCTACCTCTAAAGGCAGTATGGCTTCTACTCCATAGACGAGGGGCAAAAGGTGTTGCTCTGTTGGCATTAGGACACTGGATGCAGCCCACACAAGGCGGGGATTGAGTTGAACATGCAATCTTTCCACGGAAGTCATTGGTAAATCTTCTTCAAAATCTTTATTGGTTTAACAGGGTATCTGTAGCCATTCCCTTAAGGATAGTAAGGCATGGAATATCTGTGCTGAATATGGAATCTTTCACAAAGTTCATCAACATCCTAATTTTTGAAAGGTCGACTATTATCTGTAATAATGACATTAGGAATACCATATCAACAAATAATGTAGTTGAGTATGAAGGATGAAATTTGTTTTCTAGTGACTTTAGAGAGAGGTATTGCCTCAATCCACTTAGTGAAATATTTTTTTGCTGTGATGATGAACTTATGCCCATTTGAAGAAGAAGGATGAATTTTGCCCACTAGATCTAACCCCCATTGAGAGAATGGCCAGGTGGGTGTAAACGAATGAAGTTCTTGTGCCGGAGCATGAATAAGATTCCCATGAATCTGACATTTTGAGCATGTTTTAGCAAAGGTGAATGATTCCCTTTCCATTGTAGGCCAGTGGTAACCCATTCTAATCAATTTCTTGGATAAAGTTAGTCCACTCAAGTGAGTACCACAAATTCCCCCATGAACTTCTTGTAAAGCTTTATCAGATTCGTCACGTTCAAGACATCGAAGTAAAGTACCATCAAGACCACGACGATAAAGGGTATCGGCAACCAGCGGCTATATCAAAGTTATCCCCTAGGATAAAGAGATTCACGTTTTTGGTTCGGATAAGTCCAGGGTGGTAATATATCATCTTTTAGGTATGCATAAATCTGACCATACCAGGGTGAATTGGATCCTACTAGGTGGCAGATAATTTGGCTTTCAGGTGTGTCATAGGCAGGTGTAAATAATTGTTCCACCAGAAATTCATAGCGAGTCTATTTTTCTGGGAGTTGTATCAATGAGGCGATCGTAGCCATAGCGTCAGCCACTTTGTTGTCAATCCTTGGAATTTGTGTGAACTGAATGTGTACAAAGTACTTCTTGAAGTCATCAATCATCTTCTTGTATGGCAACAACTTGTCATCTTTGGTTTGATAATCATCATTGATTTGATTAATAACTAGTTGTGAGTCACCATAAACTTGTAGCTTGGTAATCATCCATTCCAATGTTGTTTTCAGTATAGTGATTAGTGCTTCGTATTTGGCTATGTTATTGGTACATGGAAACATTAGCCTATATGACTGAGGAATGGTATGTCCTTGAGGGGTGACGAAGAGAATTCCTGCCCCCGATCCATGTTGAGTAAAAGAACCGTCGAAGTATAAGGACCATAGCTGCTTAGAGTCTGCTATGAAAACATCAGCATCTCGAAACTCAATGTGTAAGGGGTGCTCCGTTAGAAGAGGAGCGTCTGCTAGTTGATCCGCAATAACTTGTCCTTTGATTTCTTTGTGATCAACATAGTGGATGTCGAACTCACTCAAAATCATGACCCATTTTGCTAACCTCCCTGTTAGCGATGCTTTGCTTAGTAGATACTTGAGTGGATCAATTTTTGAAACAAGATGAATTGTATGAGTTAGCATGTAATGTCAGAATTTCTATGAAGCAAAGACGACTGCTAAACAAGCCTTCTCAATGAAAGTGTAATTAAGCTCATGACTTGTCAGTGTTATGCTAATGTAATAGATTGCACGTTCTTTCCCATCATGGTCTTCTTGCGCTAATAATGCTCCCAAAGATGTCTCGGTTGCAGCAATATACAGAATCAATGGTTTGTCTGGATTTGGTGGTACAAGAATTGGTGGATTCATCAGGTACCGCTTGATTTGTTGAAATGCCATTTCACATTTGTCATCCCATCTAAAAGGAACATTCTTATGTAGGATATGTGTGAATGGTAAAATTTTGTCAGCCAATTGTGCAATGAATCTTACGATATTTGAAGTCGTCCTTATAATGATCTTGATTGGTATTTGTTCTTTGGGAAGCATCTCCCGTGATTTATGACTTTAGCGGGATCTACTTCAATTCCCTTTTAGAAATAATATATCTAGCAACTTCCGGGATGCTTGACCCCCAAAAGCATTTCCATAGGGTTGGGCTTGACTTTTGAATTTCTCCAATCTAGTAAAGCCTTTTTGATGGTATCTCCGGTATTCCTTCTACGGTGTGTGATTTTCCAATATGTCATCTACATAATCTTCCTTGAATGTGCATCATGTAAATTGAGAAAGATGTTAGTCATAGCTCTTTGATAAGTAGCTCCGACATTCTTTAAAGTAGAAGGCATGACATTCCAACAGTACGTTCCCCACGGACAAGTGAAAGCTGTTTTCTCTTGGTCTTCTGGAGCAATCTTGATTTGGTTGTAACCAAAGAAACCATCCATTAATGAATACATAGCATGGCCAGCTGTTAAATCAACTATAGTGTCAATACTTGGAAGTGGAAAGTCATCCTTTGGGAAAGCTTTGTTAAGGTCTCTAAAATCAGTGCATACTCTTACACGTTTGTCTGGTTTTTCTACTGGTACAATATTGGAGATCCATTCTGCATAGGCAATTGATCTTATAAAACCCACATCTAGGAGCTTCTTGAGTTCTTCTTTAACCAATAGTGCAACATGAGGATTCATCTTTCTGAGTTTTTGTTTTACTGGTTTGGCTCCTGGTTTGATAGATAAATGATGCATTATGAGATCAGGATCGAGACCTGGCATGTGTGCATATGACCATGCAAAATTGACTTGATTTTCCTTGAGAAATTTCATGAACTCTGGAATTTCTTTATCTGTCATTGATTCAGCTACCTGTAGAATCCTTGGATTATCTATAGTTGCAATGTTGATTTCCTTTGTAGGCTCAGTCAAGATGGATGATCACTCATGATAGTACTCTGGGAGAGTGTCAAGAGTCCCATTAGGTGGTGCCTCAAAAAGGTTTTCACCATCTGATACGCTCTTTATTTTATCTTTTGCTTGATCTAGTACTACCAGATTCTGGTTTTCACCACTAGATCATTTTTCTTTATTTTTATTTTTTGCAGCTAAGAGACTTGACACTCTCCTGGTTAAAGACTTCATACCGAAAATCGCTAGTGGAACCATTATTTACATTGTCTGCGGAAAGGAAATTTATGATAGCTTCGTCATTTGGAAAAATAGGTATGTCAATAGGTTCGGTTAGATCCCAGTCAATGAGATTAGGATGGATTAATGGTAGCACATCATCTGGTCGTGTGAAATCGACGATGGTTAGGGTCAAGACAGAGTTATCAGTAGGATCCGAGGTATGAGGTAAGTCAAGGATGGTACTATTCTCCTGATAGTCTTTTTCATTAAAATCTGACTCAGTATCACTAGACTCATAGTTGCTTTGTGGTTCAGATTCTTGTGGCTGGGATCCTGAACCTTCTCCTTTGATTAAAGCGGGCGCAAACTTGTGTATGACATCTACCTCTTTGTCCCTCCAAAATTCATTATTGTGGATGGTATCCCATTCATATTTAGTAGAATCGGTATCAGAATTATTTTCTATGCAATTCAGGATTGATGCCAAACATGTCTCTTTCTTACCTTCTTGTAGTGTGAAAACATTACCTTGTGATTGTTTAGATAGGGTAGCATCATAGCCTATTCCAGTTTTATCATATGCAGCAAGTCTTGGGAGATGGATAGGCTCAACTATGCCTTCTTTTCTTTTTCCAAGAGGACCATTGTCATATCCCATCTTTTGCATGATGGAATATCCTTTCCCATATCTGTCAGTTGGTAAGGCGACATTTAGAACCGTTTCCTCTTCATCCTTATAGAGCCAATCCAAAATTGCTGTATCTTCAAGATCTCCCATGGGGAATTTTTCTTTGATAAACCGTCCATTGAACTTGGT
>VDFB02179915.1:0-50276 GCA_007258455.2 Sequoia sempervirens
CATCCTCTTTAGGGCGCATCTAGAGACTTGAGCTTCCATTTTCATTCCACAGGCCGAGGCGTTCACTCTGGCTCGAGAAAATTGTTTTCATCAGGAACCCGATCAAAAATCATCTAGGCGATCATTTTCAAATTCATCCGCCAAGGCATTTTATCTTCACAAACATTTCTTTCCTTGCCTTAGAAAAATTTTCAAACTTTTACTTAGGAAATTCATTATTTAAGTGCCCATCAAAAATTTCCATCCCGAAGGCTTCGGCAAAGCGTGGCAGACTTTAAAATCCATTCCTCATCGATAATCTTCAATACCCAGAAGAAAATTTCTTTTAGAACTTGTCGAATTCATGGGTATACAACAAACGGGTTCATTTAATTTTTCTTGAATTTTGAACCTTGGAAAAATAACTTTTAACAAATTTATTCTCGTTCTTCATATCTGTGAACATTTCTTGTTGCTTTGACTTGAAAATATTTTATCCACCTCGCGAAGCAGGCACTCACTGACTTTTCCACTGGCAACTTCATTTGTGCTTCTGAAAAATTTCACACTTCCAAGTCCAGGCATGATTTTCCTAAGGAAGAAATTTTTTGTGCCTTAGAAAATTTTATATCACTTAGCATTTTAAATTTATCTTAGAAATTTTTCAATTTCGTCTTCAAATCATCTTGTCTTTGGTGAGGAAATTTTTATCAACTTGTTGTGACCTTTTCACACATCGCCCCATTCAAGATGGGGACCCCCTAATTTTTGCTCCATTCCGGTCTTTTGGCTTGGGTTTTTTCTCTCTCTCTCTCTCTGTCTCTTTTCTGGTGTCCGTCTTTCGGGGGGTTGTGTACGTCATTGAGCTTAAACGCGAAATATTGGCCAAGTCTAAAATTAGGGTTTCATCTTTTCTGGTCAATTCAAGGTCAAGTAAAGTTAGTAAATTGAAAATTGAACTTAACAATGTTGTCAGCAGGCATCCAGCGGGCTTCCAGCCAAATTTCATCAGATTCCGAGGTACTTACTATTTTTAGTAAGTCTGCAATTCAGGGCAATTTGTCACGCTTTTGAGATTCCGATCATCACACAAAGATTCGTGAGTACACGACCGCTTGCATGCCAAATTTGAGCAAAATTGACAACTTTACTATTTTTAGCAACCGCTTCCGGCAAATTTCGTGGTCCGTGATGCAGAGATTTTCCCTGCATATCCGATATTCCTCTCGGTTTTTCGAGACCTTCGCCGACGACATAACATGCAGCCCAGATGACTTCACCTCTTCGTGATCTCGGCCTTCCCAGGCTATTTTAGGCCTACGTCGAAGCTTTTCTTTGCATGTCGTGATTCCCCGGAGGGTTTTTCGAAGCCGGCTGATGGTGTGGACATGCAAACAAGGATTCACTCAAGAAGGAACTTGTTATTTTTAGCGGTGTATGCCCTCGCTACCGCCTCCCGCCAGCTCAAAAATCACGAAGCCGATCAAGTATACGCTAAACTAGAGCAACGGAGATCTTTTGATACAATATGCAATACGTATTAGGGTTTTACCGAGCCTGGCAAAAATAGGCATCAAAAGTCAAAATCTTCGAACTGGTAAACCACTGACGTACCGCTCTTCAAGCATTCCGGCCGGTGAAATTTCGTGTCAACGGAGCACTTACTATTTTTAGTAAGTCAAATTGGAAACTGGCTAAAAATAGTAAATCAGTTGCATGCATCAGTGTCGGCAGCAAGGTCACGTGGTGAGGATCGCCTCATCCGAATTTCAACTCGATCCGAGCTTGGGAGCTATCAGAATCAAGAGCTTACTATTTTTAGTAAGCCACCTTCAGAAACAGGCTATAAATAGCAGGGTGACTAAAAATTGCAGTGTTGACAGGTTAACAGGGTGATGAGGATGCTACGTTCAAAATTTCAGGCTATTCCGAGCTTCAGAGGCGCGAATTCAGAGAACTTACTATAAATAGCAGGGCACGTAAGCTGGCGAGGATGATGAAAATTTTGTCTAAGTCTGGAGTCTCGTCCGGCAGGCATGGAGAAATGCGCCCAACTCAGCTAGAGGCGTAGAAAATTTTTGAAAATGTGAGTTCATCCTGCTGAGAGGGCAAAATGCGCCCAAGGCAGGAAAGTCAAAGAAAGTCAACGAAATTTCATCCTGCTCAGGGGTCCAAATGCGCCCAAGATGAAGGAAGGAAAAAGTTCAAAAAATTTCTAAGTATGAAAAATCCGCCACCCTCATTGAAATGCGCCCATCCTTCTCTCACATCAAAATGCGCCCAACTTGCAAAGGGTCAACAAGGTCAAAGCAAACTCGTCCTCCTTAGGGGGTAAAATGCGCCCAAATCATGCAAGTCAAGACAAAATTTTGGAAGGTGAAGGGTCACCCAAGGATGTTGGAGATTTCATCCTCCACTAGTATGAAAATGTGCCCAACTTGCATGCTTGTCCTCCTCACCCTCCTAAATGCGCCCAAATGAGCTCACATGAAGACAAAAAAGCGGAAGTTGAAAGGTCACCTGAAGGCATTTGCAAGTTCGTCCTCCTCCTACAAGGAAATGCGCCCATGTTTGCATGTGAAAGGTAAATACGAGTGGTAAATAAGGTGAAAAATGTTACTTAGCGTGGTGAAAGGTGGTGAAAGCTTAGGCGTCATCCCTCTTCATGTGTAGAATGCGCCCAAGGTGGTGGGCCTTTGTGAAAACCTTGCTAGGCGTGTGAAGGGAGTCATAAGGTGTTAGGAATATTTCTAAGGCGTTTGGAATGTGTTAGGAAGTATTTTGGAGGTGTTAAGAATAAAACGTTAAGTGTGAAGTATGCGCCAATATTTGAAGGGAGTAAGGTTGATATAAGGCGTGGAAAATATTTCAAGGTATTGAGAGTTAAAATGAAGTGTGCGCCTAGGGAGTTATATGGTGATTTTAAAAATCTTATAGGCGTTGAAATGTTTTGAAGTATGCTAGGCGCCTCAGGGGAAGAAACAAAATATTTTCTAAGTGTTAAAAATTATCTAAGGCGTTGGGCTTTTGAATGAATATTTTCCAAGTGATGAAGTGGAGATAAAATGTGCAAGGCGTGCTGGGAATGAAGTTGATATAAAAATTTTCTAAATGAAGATTCCTCTCCACTGGCAATCAAATTTTTTTTCTAAGGCAAGATTTCAAAAGTACAAGATGATTTTAAAATATTTTCTAAGGCAAATTTATTTTCCTTGGAAAATATGCCTAGAACTCAGATGATAGAATTTTCCGGAGCACGAGCAACTTTCTCAGTGATGAAGTCAGAGACGATGATAATACAAGATGATTCAAAATTTTCAAGAAGTCAGAGCAACACAGAGTGATCACAGGCGAAGAACAATTTAAAATGATGGAAATAATATTTTTCTAAGGTTCAAAATTCAAAAAATTAAATGAACCCGTTCGTTGGGTACCCATGAATTCGAGACATTCTGACGAAAATTTGCTTCTGGGTACTAAACATTTGTGATGATGAATGGATTTCCAAGTCTTCTGAGCTTCGCCGACACTCTTTCAGTGAGGAATTTAATCAGTGCTTGAATTTTGAATTTTCCTAAGGGAAAATTTTAAATTTTCTAAGGCAAATTTGAATAAAATGAGTTTTCAAGATGAATTTTCTTCGAACGATGAATCCAAAGGGAGTTGCCTAGATAATTGTGATTAAATTCTTCGAAGATGAATTTTCCAGAGCAGATGATGAAGTGAAAAATTCGAATTCAAGTGACAGAGCTCCGGCTAGTGAGTTAAGAGAAGATGAATTTGAATTTAAATTGTCGAAAGTAAAATCCAAAACGCCAGTCAAAGTCAAGTTTCTAGAAGAATAATATTCCCGACGACTGGAGACAAGTGTCAGGAACACCAGAGAGGGAAAATTCGAATTCTTGAAATGGAGTAGTGGAGTTTAATGGCACTGGCTAAAATTAACGTCTTCTAGAATTTGAATTTTAGCTATAAAATGAGCAAGTTTTTCACTCATTTTCACAACTGAGAAAGGCGAATTTGCTAAGTCTGAGTGAGCTTGAGGAAGTTCGAATTTTGCCAAGGAGTGCAAGTTGCTGAAGGGGCGCACTTGAGAGTTGATTGAAGTTGCTGAGAAAGGTACGCCATTGCTGAGTGGAGAAGTGTTTGCTGAAGATTGAGCTTTCTTGTAAAAGGTACGACTTAAGTGGCTGAAATTTGATTTGCTTGAATTATAGAAGTTTGAAAGAGGTGCGCCATTGCTTGAGAAGTACGGCCTTGCTAAGTAGAAGTTTGAAATCTGATTTGCTTAGTTGAAGTTGCTGGTTAAGGGACGCCTTGTATTGAGTTGAAATAGTTGAGAAAAGCACGAACTTGCTAGTGTGAGATTGCTGATTGCTGGTTTGAAGTGCAAGTCACAGAAGTTTAAAATTTGCTGATTGCTGATACGAAGTAGTTGAAGTTGAAATTGCTGATTGCTGATTGAGAAGTAAGGTCATCAGAGTTCACTTAGAAATCTGTTCTAAGTGTCAGAATTTGAACTTATTCAAGAGAAGAAGCTGAGGTTTGCAAACAAGAAAGATATTGCAGCTTCTAGAATTCGACTGCAGCCCCTATCATGCCTTATTTTATTAAATTTAATTGCTGATGAACGTTTGTTATGTTGCAGATGGCTGAAGCGAGGACAATCGGAAAGGACAATGGTGCCTCAAGACAAGCTACGATCAAAAAGCTGAGCAAAACGTTCATGCCGGAGTCAAAGTTCATTTCAAAGCTGGGCAAGTTGACAGACACGAACCTGGGCTCCGTCAACTTGGAGACCTTCAAGAACAGGCTGTTCGGGATTGGAAGTCATCGGGCTTCGGTCACTTCGCACAACATCGTTCGAAGTGGACTATATGCAGCTTCTGGTTTTCCGCCAGCCATTCAGTGTTCGGAGTTGATAATGGAGTGCGCCAACTGTTACGAGAAAGAACACCGGTCGATCACGTCACCAGATGGCCAAGTACTTGCCAATCTCACTCCGGCAGCCATTGGTGAAGCTTTTGGGATCCCGGTGCATAGAAACATGATCTACAAATCCAGGGAGCGAGCGGAGCGTATGTATGCTTCTGCTTTTGAACGATGCATGGACACTATTAACACTCACTGGATGAGCACTCCGAGGCCGTCTCGTACGAAACTGCCAAAGCAGATCATAGCAGAGGACCTGAAACAAGAATATTGTGATCTCGTCATGTTGCTGAGCAGGGTTGGTGGATGCCCACAGTCTTATATTTTTGAGCCGTGGATGTTTTATTATATCAACCTCGGGTGCTAGAAGCGGCAAGGATTATAACACCAATGAGATGATCAGCGACAATATACATGAGCAACTCCTGAGCTTGCGAAGGACTAAAACGTTTTACATGAGCTCCTATCTCATTTACATGTTGGCACGGATGACGAGGTACAAAGGGATTTCTTACAAAGAACCCATCGGTTGTGGCTCTCACCAGTTCAAAATTCATGAGGCGTGTACGCAGTTACACCTTTCGAGCACAACTTATTATAAACGTGTCAACGATTCATTCACCATGTACATCACGAAGCTGCTTCAGGAGAGGTTACAGTGCAGAATCTCTAGAAATGCCCAGGAGCTAATTGAGAGGTATGGGTGCTGGTTTATACAATTTCCAAGATTTTCATACATTAGGCTGCAAGGATCTTCATACCCATATAGGCTGCCTAAGTACCCAACAGACAGAATAATAATGCTAGAGATAGCTAGACAGTTACTGGCCTTTGACAAAATCCAGAAGAAAAAGAAGAAAGGAGGGATAGAGTTTCCAATTGTGATGGGCAACTCGGATGAGGTTTGTCCTTCGATACAGGCATGTAGAGAAGCTGAAAGTGAGCTTCACTTTCATCATTTCTCATATCACACAAGTAGACAACACTATGACCCACACCATAACATCAACTGGGTGTTGTCAGAGGAATTCAAACACAAGGCCACCATTGAGGATTACTGGGCTGATGCAGTTGATGAAATTGAAGTGAGGAAGAGAATGTTCTCTCGGTTGCCGATTACTCTGATCAGGGAGTGTGAGGTAGTTCCGGTTCCGGACCAGGTCAATGAGGACATGGATGTTGTTCATCCAGACTATGCAGCTGTTCGGGATACTCCACTTCCGCCTATAGATTGGTCAGAGCCCGAGGTTACTGATCTTGATACTCTTTCCATCCCAGTTATGACATTCACCAGGGCTTGGGTTGATAGACGGGTGAACAGATTGAAAAGTAGGTCAATTGCCTTGACCTACAACTTAATGGGAGATCACAGGACGCCCACCACAGGAAGGAAGAAACAGATCACAAGAGGACCAGAGTCCAGAAAGAAAGAAATAGTTCAGCCAGAACCTCCACGAGTTACAGTAGCAGTACCTTTGGAGACACGTTCTCCAAGCATACAGGAGGTGTCTTTATTTGCTGATCAGAGAATTGCAATGAATCAGGTACCAGAGATACAGGATGATATTCAGCCTCCACGGAGGGAGTCAATTGGCCAGAGTGCCAATGTACCTATTAGGATTGATCAGCATGATGATGAGGGGACTATTACTGACCCTCAATTTCAGCAGGAGATAGAGGTGGCCATGAATGATGGCGATGATGATGATATAGTGTCAGGTGACACTCAGCCACTTGAGGACGATGAGCCTCGCCAGAATGAGGAAGAAGTGGAACAAGTTAGAGAAGTCGAGGCACAGGAGCAGCAACCCTTTGATATACTATACGAGGTGCCCGATTGGCTTAGAGATAGAATGAGAAGAAGCCCGAGTGAGGAGATTGATCCAGCAGTTGAGATGGAAGAGTTTTTAAACCGGATCAGTGCTCCTCCACCGAAGAAGAAGGCAAGAAAGTTTTCGAAGATCTCCACGGATGAGGATGGCTCTCGCGCCCTTCACGTTGCTGTCCCACGAGTCGAGTGTGACCGGAATGAAGCAGCTCCTGAAAACTATGTGGTCACCACTCTGGATTTGGGACGCCCTACTGGTACACAGATTGTTGAGGAGTGTGATAACTCCTTCCTTGCCCTTAAGGATAGATTGTTCAAAAAAGAAGAAAAATATAAGAAGTTGGAACGAGAACACAAGGCGTTAGTTGGATATGTTCAGCAGTTGTCTCGTTCTCGAGGGCAGGATGTACCAGTGATAGAGCCTCCGGCGGATGTACCTAGAGAGTCGATCAGCGGCTTAGTAGAGTTGGGGAGAATGGCACAGGAGGCAGACAAATGGGTCACAGGAGTTCGTACTGAGACAGAGAAGTTCATGGAGGACCTTGCCTTTGCCTTTCAGCAGGCCTCTTCTATTTTGGCACGGATGGATGCGGTGGATCATGCTTGGGGCGATGCCCATCTATCAGAGTAAGGTGATCCAGCGTCTTTGAGGTATTGAGGCATGTGCCATTGCAGTTGCTGATTGATGGAGGTGTCATTCAGGCGAATGACCGATATGATTTCTCTCGGTGGTATTCGGCATTATCACAGTTTCTTCGATGCAGACAGCGGATTCAGCCAGATACATAAGGCTATGGCCAATATTATAGATGGAGTTCAGAATACTTTCTCGAGGCCATATTTGCTAGGCGGCTGAATCCAGATGAGATAAGTTTTGATAATTTGAGGGGTTTGCTGGTTCCCTTCTTCGCAGATGTTAAGACCTTTGTACAGGATGACTTTGAAAATACTGCTACATTCTCCACTTTGATCCAGAACACGCAGGACTCATTAGCTGCTTGGAGAAAATCTTGTACAAGGCACGAGCACTCAGTCACGGTGTTAGAGTTTCAGTTGGATTGTGTTCCGCCTATTTCAGTTCATGAGGTTGAGGCCGTACTTGGCAGATTTGTTGAGTTGGCAGTCAGAGAGAAGGCTAATGGGAACACACTACTGGACGAGGATCTTCTAGAAGACTGAGCATTTATTGCATTTGCTATTTTGGGAGTGAGTGGGAATCTTTGATTCATTTAATGTACCACTCCCTATTCTGGCAGTTTTTAGGGTTAGGGCTGAGGTGGCACGATTCTGGCCACTCTATTGATTGTAACCCTAGCCATCCTTTGGGACTTGGCTAGCTATAAAAGGGGGAGTCCCCCTCATTTGTAATTCATTAGGAGTCAGAACCAGAGTAGACATTGAGAGAGCATTAGCTTTAGAGCTAGATAGTGTAACATTGTAGAGCATTTTTGCATCATTTGGAGAAGAAAGAAAGTTTTCCCTTTGAAAACTTTTGAGGAAATTGTTGTGTAACACATTTTATGATAATAGATCTTTTCATTGATGATGGAATTCGTCTTGTCATGAAATGCTAGCAAGGTTTCTTCTTCCTTTCGTATCCAAGTAGCTTAATTCATGCAAGTAGCTTACTTTGGTGTGTGTTGTTTTATTGAGATAGCTTCGCTTTATTCCATACCACTAGCGGCTTGTTGATGATAAGTTCGCCTTGTGTGGTCAACTGGACATTATCTTGTGTTTAACTTCGGTTGTGATTTACATACTTATATGCGTTGTTCTGATGGTGTACGTATGTTAATCTATAACTTGAACACCTTTCGCTATCCCCTTTGAAGATTGCACCGATTTTACTGAGGCTGTCCGACGGAGGCTAGGTGAAATCTGGTTGAAGTCTATCAAAATGAAGCTCCACATACCCTGCATTTAGAATAGAATATCAATTTCTTAGGCCCTTTCCCCTTTACTTTCCGTATATTTCTTATTAGTTTTAGGAGAGAGATTAAATTGCCAAATCATACACGTGAGAATCCCTTTCAAAACCATACATTAACTGCTGACTGCAAGAAATCTGGACAATTGTGTAAGTCCCCCTCGTACGAACACAGCAATACACATCAACCAAACTGGGTCTATTCGCACTTAAGGAACCTTGGAGTTGAACATGCGAACTTTCTCGCAATCTTAGCGCATGGAATACTTTGATCAAGAGAGAACGGAGTAGCCCAAACTATTTTGTTCTTCGGCTGTTTGGTATGGTCACAAAAACCGCATCAACACAACTCACTTATCACAATTTTATTTCAAATGCCTGGAGTGTATCTTGCATGTCATGAAGAATTTTTTTTTTTTTTCTTTCTCAACGCCCAACATATTCATCTTCATCACCTTAGGCGCATTTTATGTTTGAAGAGGACATTTTAAATTTCAATGCCCAGTATTATGCACTTCACCCTTGGGCACATTTCTCACTTGTAAGAGGATATTCTTTCCAACGCCTAGCATATTTTATCAACCTCACCTATACTTAACCACTTTTCAACTCAAATCCACTCTTTACTTGGCGCATTCAAAGGCTGGAGAGGAAAGTCAACACTAAAATATTCACATCTTGCACAATGCCTAGCAACCTCCACTTGTCTTCATCTCTATTTGGGCGCATTTTATCCCTTGAAGAGGATGGGCGCATTTCTTACCTTGGGGAGGATGGGCGCATATAGTTATCAACTTCAATATTTGGAGTATTTTCCCTTCAACCTCTTTGGGCGTACACATGACAAGGTGGACCCACCTCAAGGCTTTGGGGATCTCTTCATATGCCACTTGTCCTTTGTCTTCATGTACACGCCTTGCATGGACACCTCTTTTGCATGGATATCTTTGCATGGAGACGTTTTGTCCTTTTCCAACTTTGCATGCCTTTGGTTTTGTCCTCACATGCCTCCACTTGGGCGCATTTCAGAATATGAGGTGGATAAGCATGTTGATGCCTTGACTTTCCCTTGGCTTTCCACTAAACTTCTCAACATGGGCGCATTTAAGACATGCAGGAGGATGAAACTGAAATATTCCCCTTAATTTTTTTTTCAAAATTTAACACACAAACCAGCAACAAGTCACTGATTAGCGTTAGCTCCAAAAGCAAATCAGCATGGAAGTAACTCTAACCAAGAATGTTCACCAAGATCCCAATGTGGGTGAGGTGATAGCATATGGTCAGAGGATCATGTTGATGTGCGTTTTATGACACAACAAACACCTTAGAACAAAGTGTCACAGACGCTTTATTCTCTCTTGAAAAACTACTTCCCATGCTAAGATTGCAAGTGAGGTCATAGGGTAATTCCAATGTTTAAGATGAACGCGGATAGGCTTTGTGGCATGGATGTGATTTGCTGTGGGCACAAGTAAGATTTTGCAAGTTATTCGGAAAAGCGGAGACATAAATGCAGTACCATTTTGAATTTTTGATTTTATAAAAAAAAATGAAAAAAGATTTAGGGTTTAGAGACTCTATGCTACTCCTAAGAAATCAAGAGAAGACGAAGACTAAGTGAAACCAAATAAACCATACTCTGTTTCGCCACGTTTAACAACAACTACGCAGAGCAAGTGCAATCTTCTAGGAATGTGCTTGTGATTTTCACGTGGTAAATAATTGCCATCATATCGAACAACAATTATTAAAACAGAAGTTAAGCATCCACAGTAAAGCTCAGTCTAACTTTGCACATTGAGTGAAATCATCCACCCAAAGAAAGTATGAGCTCGGTTTCACTAATCTCCGTTATCAATCAATCATTCTTCTAACATACATTTTAATTCAAATCTGCTAAGCGAGAAAGAAAATATGCGACCATGCAACTATTCAACAATCAAGTACTCAAAGCACCTCATGCATTTGAACTTCATTATCAAAGTAGCTTTTCACAACAATCTCATAAGAACTCTCTCTTTATTTCTAACTATCTCAAATCTGCTCTAACTCTTAATCTCTAATCTCTATATCTCTACCTTCTAATCTTCTAATGAATTTCTAATGAAAATGAGAGAGTGAGGGGGGGGGTTTATATTGTTTTTTGTAATGTCCCCATTTTGTGAGCATCGGAGTTTGTAAGGATTAGCCTATCATTTGACCCTCGTAGGCTAACAAATGTGATGAGAGGGTCTTCCTTGGCAGTTATCCAGAGTTTCAAGACCTTACTCCACCAATTGATTCAGGTTTGGACCTTTGCAGGGACTCACAGAGTGATATTCAGACACTTACTATTTATAGTAAGTCAGGCCGACAAGGGTTACTATTTTTGGCAGGGCACCTGGCTCAGCTAGTCTTCTTAGTTTCGAACCAGTTTGACAGTTTGTCGAGCAAACGAAGAATTACAGAGCATTTAATAATAATTAAATGATTATTATTATGACTTTATATTATAAAGTCACTTTAAGTGAAATATTAAAGTTATTAATTAATTAAATGGCTTATTATAAAGTATTTAATGACTTTATAATGAAGGGGGTGAATTATTTATTTAAATGAGTATTTATTACTCATTAAAGTGAAAGCCATTATTTGATTAATTTGCCTAAGTCAGAAAAGGGCGAAATTATTATTATTAAATGCATTTAAGTTGATTTTTTTGAAAAGGGTCGAACCTTTGAGGGAAAAGATATATATTTCTCTTCAAGACAAATCGAACTCATTATTATTGATGATCATTTGAATTTGTCTTTTCTCTCTGAGAACTTCTGCAGTTGGAGAAACAAGGGTTTCTGCAGATTTCAGTCATTCCAGGCTTTGGAGAACGATACCTCTTCTTAGTCTAGCTTTTTGAAGTTGTGAAAGATCAGCTTAAGATTGCTCATCTAGTTGGCTTCATACAAAAGTCGAATTTGTGCTTATTGAAGGAGAATCATCAAGGGTTTGAAGAGCAGATTTAGTTTGTTGAAATTAACATCATTGGAGAAGAAAAATCAGAAGTTATTGATCTGCTGCTACAGTAACGTGAACAGTAACGCTACAGTACCGCGCTACAGTGCTCCGCTACAGTGCCGCGCTACAGTGATCCGTGAATAGTGAAATGCTACAGTGCACGAGAATAGTGTTTGGTACAGTATTTGTGCATAAAGACTGAAGATATTTGCAAGTATTGAAGGGTTTCATTGAAGAATATTAAAGATTATCATCTGCTGTTTTTAGCTTGTTGCTGTGTGTACGAATCTGTGCTCTTTACAGCCATTTCTTATCAGCTGATTACCATTTGCTGCAAATAAAGATAATCAGGTTCTTTACTTGTTTATGGTTGCTCTTTTTTCATGTGCATGCCCGCCTTATTACATTGTGACTTATTATTTGAATAAATAGGCGATTGCAGCTGAGATCCATGGTTTATTGATATTTAGATTCAATTTATGCAATTTATTTGTATTTATTTCAAAATCGCAATTTATCATTTATTGCAAAAACCCATCAAAAATACAAAAAAGATCAAAACAAACAAAGTCAGAGTCTTCAGTTAGGGTTTCGGGGTTGAGAACCACCAGGGTTCTTACATTTTTCAAGATTACAAAGAACGGCCGAGATTGATTCAAGATCAATGGCCAAGATTAAATGGAACTAAACCCTAATTAGGGTTTCCAAAACCACAATCAGTTAACTGAAGAGAACACTAGACAACTGGAGTGCATCCTTATCCACTTGTGCAGCCTCATGTTCGGCGAACCTGGACACTATCAGGTCGACCTCCTCCATAGCAATGTCAGGCAGCACGCTGATGTTGTACTCCAACAAATCCAAGTTCTCGGCACACTCTGCAAACATAGTCGTCCATGTTGGCTCTTGTAGCAAGAAAGAACTTCTGATGGCCATGAAATTGAACAATTTGGTGAAGCCTTCCTTCATGATTGGCCCGGTGGTGGAGAAAACTTTCTGTACTTGCTCCTTCAGAATCCTCAACCGCAAGTGTTTCCTTCGGACAATTTCCTTGTCTAGCATATTTGCAGCCATCTCATAGATTTTACTTTGAATTTCTTTTACTTGTTCTTCAACTCCACCACTATCCTGCTTCACCTTTTCGAGGACTCCTTTCCTTGAGATTAAGGCATAGTACCATCCGTTGAAGTCATAAGCCGCTCCAGCTTCAATAACCTTGTCCTCAATCAATCTTTGCTTTAAAATGCCCTTTAGGTCCCGGATGCATGGGATGATCCTGCTCTGAATATCCTCGAGACTGCTCCATGACTCTGCAAGATCCGCAACTCGCGAAAGCATGAAGGAAGCCTGTTCATTTATATGTGCCAACTTTTCTACAAACATCAACGCTTCTTCTTTCCTTCCAATCATCCAGTCTTTAGCCTCCCTTGCTGTTGTCAATTCCTCTTCAAAGTTCGCACTTGGTTCTTGTGAGGCACTCGGAGGTAAAGGCGCCACTTGTTCACCTTCGTTTAGTGGCTTTGTCAAGTGTTGGATGTAGTCCTTTAGGCGCTGGATTTCTTTCTTGTACTCTTTCTTCTTGGCAACTTCCTTTTCTAACCTAGCCTTGATGGTGGCCACGGAATTATCCAAGTCTTCGACTTCCTGCCCTTTTGATGTTGGACCCATGTCGACAGTTGTGATAGCATATTCCTCAGGAGCAATCTCGTCTTGAAACTTGTCAGCCGTAGGCACTGCAATTTGCACCGTGCGATTTCCGGCTTCATCTCTCTGAATGGTTGAGAACTTCTTGGCCTTCTTCCCTGGGGCAGTTTGCTCTAATCTGGCCACAAAATCTGTGTCATTGTCCTCCTCAGGGACCTCCACTGGCGCTTTTCTTTTCAATCTTTCCCTAAGCCACTCTGGTACTGTTGGCTGTTCAACTATGTCCTGTTGATTTTGGACGTCCTGCATGTCTTGTATTTCCTGTTCTTCCTGAATTTCTGGCATACTTTGAATTTCTGGGACTAACTGCATATCATGGATCTCCTGGACGGATGGGTCCTCTTGAATGTCTTTGCGGGCGGAAATCATTCCTTCCTCGAATTCTCCATCCTCGATGTCTGTGTCGTTATCCGATCCTAAGATTTCTGTGCTTGCGGGAGAAGGTTGATCATCATCCTCTACCTGGATTGGTTCTACATTTTCCACTGGAGAAGAGATCATGGCATTTTCCAAGGATTCTCTATCCAAGGCAAGCATTTCTTCTATGTTCCTAGAAGTAGCCGACTGGAGGGGTTTAGACTTGTGTTTCTTCCGCGAAGGCCCTTCATCTATCTCTTTACCCTTGTCTTGAACTGCAGACTTATCGGCTTCTTTCCTCTTCTTGGAGTTGGCAGCATCTGCTTGTCCATCCGCATGAGATGCACCGGCATTCGAAGAACATGACTCAGTGTCTCCCATCAACTCGTAGGTAAATTGCACATTTCTCTGTTTTAACACTTCTACTTGACGATCTATCCACCACTGAGAATACTTGAAAACAGGGTGCATCAAAGTGGCTAGGTCACCCATCTCAGGCTCGAACCATTTTATAGGTGGAAGCGGCTCATCTTCTTTGAAGCCTGGCTGCACATATATCCTATCATCTTGCAGTTGGTCAGGTATTTTGAAGAGCTCCGTCGCCCTTATCATGCTTAATGGCAACCTTGACCATAACCTTCTCCTTACATCATATTCATCGGTTGCGTTGGCCCAAAAGTCCTCTAGGTCAACCCGATGTTTGTATCTTTCTCCGTCCACAATCTTGATGTGATGAAGCGGATCGAAGTTGCTCCTGGCTTTGTATGATATGAATGGATACTGCTGAATCTCCAGTCGAGCAACCTCCGCTGCTTGTGCTGTCGGGCATGACTCCTCCATGTTGCCGATGAAAAACGGAAAGGTGACAGCAGCTTTCTGCTTAGGCCTTTGAATGTTCTGATATGTTTCTAACTGTCTTAGCACTTCCAACAATACCATCCTGTTAGTCGGATAGACAGGCAGTCTATAAGGATTTCCAGAAAATCCTTGGATTCTGATGTAGGTGAACTTAGGATATTGAATAAACCAGAATCCGTACCGACTGATCAAGCTCTTGGCTTCATGTGATAGTCTTTGGTGCGTTCCGCCCTGAAGAAGCCTGGTGATATACATCAAAAATGCATCGTGAGCTCTCCGGAAATGGGACTTCTCTTTCAGCTGCAGCTGTGGATAGCAGTCGTAGACTTTGAATTTCCCCTCGCCGTTGCCAACCACGCCTTTGCATGTCAAGCCAGGATATTTATAATATCTCGCAAGTGAATATACAATGTAGGAGCTCATGTGGAAAATCTTGGTCTGCTCAAAGTTGACCAACTGTTCGTGCAAGCTGTCGCTAATCATCCTGGACCAATTGAACATTTTGACTCCAGTGATTATTTCGTCAATAAAATAGTACATCCATTCTTCGAAAGGAGCACCGTGGGCACTGCCTACCATTCTGTTAAGTAGCAGAACAATATCACCATATTCCTCTTTGAAGTGGGTTCTGATCAACTTTTTCGGCATTTTGCTTGCAGTAGGCTTTGGTTTTAATAACCAATTCTTGTTTATGTTGGATGCACAGAGATCCTTCTGACTTTGATAAAGTTTGAGTGCATCCTGCTTAGTGCGATAGGATGTTCGGTTGTATACTGGAATGCCAAAAGTCTCCTGGATTGCTGGCTCGGACAAGTAGGCAAGGATCCTTCCGTCAGGAGCTTCTATCTGTCTGTCTTGTGCGTTGTAATGTAGTGCGCATTCTGCCATCAACTCAGGACATTCTTTAGCTGGTGGAAATCCAGCTGCATGGACGATTCCGTTGTGCATCATTCTCATGGCGATTGGTGTAGGCAGACGTCCGTCAGTCCCGTACATTCTCTTTCGGAAGTCTTCAAGATCAACATGGCCAAGATCAGTGTCTAGAACGTGCTCCCACTTGGACTTGATTTTCGATTGTGTTTGGACACCTTTGCTTGCAAATTTCATCTTGGCTGCTTCGAAAATAGATCTGCAAGAGAAGGAAGAAAGGAAAATCAGAATTCGACATTAAAATTAGTTTGAAAGAACATTCCAGCTGGTAATCAAATTAGATTTCGTGAAAAATAACAAGCTGGAAAGAAAATAAATGATGAAGCTTCATGTCAACATGAAATGGACAAACAAATCTGCCTTGTGACTTCTTGGAGATGTGATCACGATTGCAATGCAAGCTGATAACAGAATATTTCTTTCACTTTGCTGCGAATTTCTTCAACCTTTTGCCTTAAACAATTTTCTTCTCACCACTTTTCTTCTCAAAATCGAGTGATTGCACAAATGAAAAACGAAATCACTTATAGAAGTGTGTCATGATCCCAATATTGTAACTTATGGAAAACGCAATAACTCAATAAATTAGATATCAAAAGTTTAAAACTTAAATTTTATATATATTTATAATAATGTTAAATCACCAATATTATTTATCAAATAAGATAAAGACAAATTAGATAGAGAAACTATAAATATTAGAAATTTAATTATAATTATCCCAAGATAATATTATAATTAAATCATCAAAAAAAACTTTGAATATAAATATTCAAATATAGAATCATTTAAATATTATAATTACACTAGAAATTACAATTAATATAAATCTACAAGTATTAAGCGATTATCTTAATGGATAAAAAGGAAAATAAAATAAAATATAATAGTTAATATTAAAATATGATATAAAGGGACAACCAAAACAAAAGCAATCGTTTCTTGCAACAGACTTGTTCTATTCCGTCACTCTCCAGTCAGATATCTCTGTCGAGGCCAGAAGATCCCCCGCCACATCGCGGCTCAAGGGCAAGATGAATCCCAATAAGCGCTCATCAATCACAGAGCCGCGATTAGGGAAGACGCCTTAACGGGTATGTCTATTCAAGGTAACGGCTCTACACCGAATGGGCACATCCTTTCCCAGTAAGACAAAGCTATAAAGAGGCACCGATGAAGCAAGAGAAGAGGAGAAACGGGGGTCAGAAATTGAGGAAGGACAGGAGAAGCATAGCGGCTCAGGTGAGAGTTTTCTCCACTTAGCCCTTAAACATTCTAGCGTTCAAAATATTCATCACTCAGCCATAAGAAGATAAGTGTATTTTAAGAATTCCTGCCAGTTCATTTACTGCGTGTATAATGGAAGCACGTTAGGGCCCGATCTGAATAGACTCCATACGATGAATGATCCCTCACTCCATCCTACCAATACAAACCCTTTTTGTCAGTTCGGCTCCAACTACAAAACCGATCCATGAAACTGATCACGTCATTCAACCCCAGTGTATCTCCTTCGTGTATTTCGTTTATTGCATGACATGCTTATACGATTCTGTCTGTGATTAAGGGGCATTCATATCTTTATTATTATTTAGTCTAATCTTCTTTAAATGGCAAATCTGTACACTATGATGAGAATAATTGGTATATTATAAGAATACATAATTTTACATGATCAGACCCTTTATAATCGTATAGATCAGGATTCCTTCATTATGGCTTTTAGCTCATACCTGTTCACATGTAGGGGAAAATCAAAATATTGAAAAGACTCACATTATGCATATATCTATGTTTAATTTAGAATTGAATATACAAACTAGTTATGCTTATCTGATTATTAGTACAAAGATTTCTTTAAATATTCTCATGATTATAATTGTTATAGGAATAGATTATGGTTTCTTAAATATTATCACAATTATAATTGGTTTATGAAATGATTTGATAAAAATCAATAGTGAATGCAAATGTATTTGATTGTATGAATGTCTTCTATGTGTTTTAAATCTACTAAGGGGGAAGGGCCTGAGAAAAGTGGTGCCTAAAAACCCCACTTAACAATCCGCTGCGGCCATGGAGGGGTGGGGGTCCCGCTTAACAATCCGCTGCGGCCATGGAGGGGCGGTAGGCCTAGGCCACTTATAAGCTCCGCTGGCTTCCCCCAGTGGGTCATGTGTCTTCCGAGGTGATGACGTGGGTAGAGAAAGTGGGTGCAAGTGTTGCCACTACACACGCCACTCATCATATATCTTTATTATGTCTTATGACTGCGTTTATATTCTGGATAACTAGATATTAATGCTAACAAAAATGTTGTTAATATGATGTATACAGGATTCAAATCTAAAGATTATTGAGATAGGAGAAAATTCATTTGATAGAAGAACCCATAAACATAATCAACAAGTGAATTCTAGGACAGGCCCGGTAAGGGACATTACAAAGTGAGAAGGTCGATCATTTTAGTAAATGTGCAATGTTTCCCTTTGAATCAAGTTCGAACTCCTTTTTCACTTTGCTTTCGTATGGCAAGTTCTATCCTCAATCACCTCGTCCGGGAAAGTTTCTAATTTCATTCACAGTCCAACAAAACTCTTTTTCTCTCTTTCCAATTTCGAAATTTTCAAGACTTATCTCTTTTTTGGTGTTGGAAAATAAATGATTAAAATAATTAAAATAATTATTTTATGTGTCCATTCCAACCCATTCATTTTATTGGCAAATTATTTTTGATTTTTGAAAATTTCCTTGCCAATGCCTTAGGCAAATTTCATTTTTTCAAATTTTCTCGCCATAATCTTGATTATCCAATTTATTGGTCCATGATTTTTTTGATCGTTTCCCAAAAATATTTGGCCATGTCCAATTTTATTTGGCCAAAAAATATTTCTCGTCTGACATTTTCCTAGCCACGTCCAATAATTTCCTAGCCATGAATTGTCTCTGGTCCAAAATTCTTTCGTCATGTCCAACTTTTTCTAGCCACGTCCGATTTATTTTGTCCATTTGCTTGATCTTTCCACCATTTTCTTAGCCATGGCGAAGATTTTCTTTAGCCATTTGGGTGAATTTTCTAAGTGTCATGAATATTTTCATTTTTCAAAGGTTCACACTTAGGCAAAATTTTAATTTTTTCACTTTCTAACACATGGCGGACTTTGCCATTTTCTTTGCCATTCACTTTTCTTTGGCTATGCCTTAGCCATTTTTCTTTTTTACCTTGGGCAGACTTCATACTCTTTCTTGCCATTTTGGAACTATCTAAGGCGGACTTCATGCATTTTGATACCACTTGAACATTCTTAAGGGCGGACTTAGCTACTTGGCTTGCCATTTTGGAGGGCGGACTTGCTTAATTTCGTTGCCATTAGTGCTTTGGATAGGGGCGGACTTTGCTTAAGAGCTTGCCATTCATATGGCGGACTTCATGGTTTTCATTGCCACTTTCCACTTTGACTTGGGCGGACTTCATCATATCCTTGGCCATTGTCCAAAGCCTAAGGCGGACTTCCTTGTTTTTATTACCATTTGACCATTTTTTCTAAGGGCGGACTTGGCTTAGGAGCTTGCCCTTTACCATCTCTTGCTGGGCGGACTTTGACCTTATGCTTGCCAATTGACTTCTTGAAGAGGGTGGACTTGTGTGTTTTCTTAGCCACTTCATAGGCGGACTTGGCTGTTGGTCTGACCATGGCCTCATTTTCTTAGACCTTTCCTTCATTCTCCATGGGCGGACTTCATCATGTGACTGTCCATTGCTTCAGAATTTAGACATTTCCAAGGGCGGACTTACCAGATCTGTTGCCATTGCTCAGATTTTTGTGCCATTGATTGCTTGGCTGAAGGTGTTTGCCATTCATTTCTTCTGTACTTCACCATTACTTGTGAGCTAAAGGTGTATATCTCAGTTTTCTCCATGATTGTGTTCAGATTTTCCCATGAACTGTTCAGATTTCTCACAAATTTCCAGATTTTCTTGACGAATTTCATGAATTTTTTACCAATTTATTGATGCATTCACCATTTTCTGTGCTCATTACCAGATTTCTCTGTGATTCTCCAGAATTTCTCACCATTTTTGAACGAATTTTCCAGATTTTTGAACTTTTTTATGATTTTCCAGATTTTTGACCAAAATTTCAAAAAACTTTGAATCGATTTTCTGAGAGTTTCGTTGCTCGTTTCGAACTTCTGAGTGCGTTTTCGAAACTCGTGACCCTTCTAAAAATAGAAACTTTCTAAAAATAGACCCTAAAAAATAGGGATCCTAGAATTGCCCAAAAGAGCCAAAAAAGTAGGTCCTAAAAAATAGGGGGCCTGGGGTGAGAAACCCTAAAAATTTGGAAGTGTCAGAATCGACCGAAACGACAGTCGATCTTCGTCTCCCAGGCCTTCTAAGCACAATGGTGACGTTTATTCAGTGATCCAGGCGAAAATTCATTGAATCGACTCGGGTGACCATTCAAAATGCAGACTTAAAACCCCCAAACAGAGAGCAGACAAAACGATGCGCGCAAAAGCAAAACCCTAAAAAGCAAACGTCAAGGGTCCCCATTTGCAATGGGGCGAGGTGTGAGTTAGGTCACAACATCTGGCGACTCCACGTGAGGAATGTTCTTGAACATTCCAAAGATAAAGACCTATTCTGAATCTGGAATCTCTAATTGAATCCAACTAACTTACCCCTAGGTTAAAAGGTGTACTCAGAAAGGAAAGAAACCCTAGATTGGATCAAGACACTTTTCTTTTCGATCACAAGTGTGTGCAAATGCGTTTATTCCCTCTCGTGAAATCAGTATGACTCTTTGGTTCCATCATGGCAGGCTTTGTAATTTGTCTTAACTCCAAAAGCATCCTTGGATAGAGCCTTGCTGCCAGCGAGCGTCTATAGCCCCGGCAAGGTTATCTTCTATAAACTCACGGAGATTGCTCTACTTCCGGCGATTTATAATTTCTTCTGATTTTCTTGTTTTTCTCTTTTGATGATCGCTTGACTTGAATGCACGCCTGTAGAGATGTCCGCACACCCAAAAGCCAAATGCTTTGATTTTTTCATTTTTCTTTATTTCTTTTCTTTTGATATTCTTTTCTTTTCATATTTTTCCACACTTGGGCTTGTAAGTAGTGAAGCTCACATGGGTTTGAGTATTATAGTGGCGCTGGAGCCAGACTTTTGATTAGCCTAACCTTGACTTCTCCTAGGAGACCATAATAACTCAGAGAAATTGTTAAATGTGTAAAATGTATAATGATCTTCAATACTCAGTGTCTGGACACGATATACGATTCCCCTTCTAGCCAAGTACAAATCTTAACCTAAAGTTAAACTAGAAGAATTCAATCTCGGATTCAAAATTCCTAACGGGTATTTATCAACGGAATAATCTAACATTACTTTGCGGAATAAGACCAGTGTGTGTTTGGGATACCTTACCTTCTTGCAAATAGAGATCCTCGATTTATTCAAAACAACTAATCTACGGGACAACAAACGAAAGCAAACAAACTAATCTAAGCAAACTAATCTAAGAAAGCGGGAAAAAACGAAAGCAAGAACGAAACCCAAACAAGAAAAGGAATCTAAACTAGCTATGTACAAAGGCAAGACCCACGGGGAGTCTAGGATTGGAAGTAATACTTTAAGAATTGCCCGTTAACGGGCAATGGAACTTCTTCTCTGGTCAGTGTGATGAGCCCTGCTGGCTCTCAACTCAAAACCTCAATTTTTCTTAAGTCTTTAAGTGTTATTTAGTTTTTTAGAGAATATTTGATAGACAGAAGAGAAGGGGTGCACATCATAAATGCTCATAAAACGTAAATTTACACTATTTGCTTCAGAATGAAAGTGTAGATTGCATTATTTAACGGTGACAAATAGATTGCAAATGATACACATACCAGAATATCTCCAGATTATTTAATTAAAGAAATTGCCAGTTTGACAGCCGGAAATGATGAAAACAGGCATATGTGGACGCCTAGCCTCCAGAAGTAACTTCTCCCCCTCAGAAATTAGATACAATGAGTTGCTAATAGCAGCCGCCCATGATGAAGTTCAAAGAAGTGCCAAAAAGGAAGCGCCCTAGCTTCTGGCTTCACACGCCCTCCTCCAGGAAGCACAAAATTCAATGTAAAAGTACGGCCAAGGAGAAAGTGATGTAATGACTCTGCTGGAACCACAGATCTGATGAAGGTAGCGCCTTTGGATGAAGAAACCCCCTTCTGTACTGCCAATAACTGAATACTGAATAATCAACCTCTGTTTAAAGCCTGTAGAACCTCTGAATGAAGCTCTCAATTGCACTGATTCGATTGATCTTTCACAATCTCAAGAGTGCTCAACACTAAAGAGGTACCGTTCTTCAATGGAAAGATTTGTTCAAACCCTGATCACAGGAGAATGCACAGGAAATGGCACAAGGCAAAGTCGAAATTATCAAAAGTGAGTTTCTCATTGCCAAAGATTGCTTTATACCCAAATGGCACGCATTTCCAAGAAGATACGCCCTTTTGCAATCATTTAAATCTTTTAATATTTTATTAAGTCCTTTTCATTAGTCAAAACTTAATAATTGAGCGCCCTTTAATATTTTAAGTCATTAAAATATTAAATCACCTTTTAGAATATTTTAAGTGATATAAAAATGTATTAAAGTCGATGTGACTTTAATAAAAGGCATTAAGTTAAATAATTAACTCAATCACTTAAAAATTCATAACTCGCTCAAAACTCCACATAATCCTGTGCCGTCAGAAGCTGTGGACTCCTGAAATGCCAACACCTGCTGTGATCCAGTCACTGGGTTCTGAACTAAGAACGACAAAACTCATCAAATAATGCCATTGACCCTCTAACCCAACCTGTTAGCCTACGAGAGTCTGAGAAATAGGCTAACCACCATCCAACATGATCATGCAGAAAAAGGGGACATTACAGGTTGGAATTCTCAGCTGTATGGGAAATATTGGATCTTGTCCATAAACCAGATGGTAGGGTGATGTACCCAAGGAACTCTTTACTCTTACTCTATCCGCCCAAAGAGCGAATCTCAATTGCGTGTGCCAGTCCCTTGGATTTTTGTCTAGCAGTTTCTTGATGACGTTCAGTAAATTCTTGTTGGTGGATTCTGCTAATCCGTTGCCTTGGGGGTAGTAATTTGATGAAAACTTCAAAGTGATACAATGCTCGAAAGCCCAGTTAGAAAATCTCAATGAAGAAAACGCAGAACCATTATCACACACTAAAGCATGAGGACATCCAAACCTGGTGATAATGTTCTCTTCTAAAAAATTAATCACAACATCAGAAGTGCAAAATTTTAAAGCTTGAGCTTCTGACCACCGCGTGCAGTAGTCAGTTGCAGTTAGGATATACCTGTGTTGTGCCGAGGAAGGTGGATTAATCATACCAATAAAGTCGAGTCCCCACTTTGCGAAAGGTCGCACTTCAATCACAGGTTGCAGTGGCATAGTTGGGTTTCTTTCTCGCGCTGCAGTGATTTGACAAGTGTGGCAAGTCTTCACGTGATCAAATGCATCTTTAAATACTGTTGGCCAATAGTAGCCGCCCATCAAAATTTGGTGTGCTATTGCGAGAGATCCTCCGTGGCCGGTTCCGAATCTGGAATGGAAATGCTCTATTGTCTGCTTAGCTTCTTCTTTTCCCAGGCACCTTAGAAAAACTCCTTCGTGATTTCTCCTGTACAATACTGCCCCTTGTAACATGTACCTTTGGCTCTTCATTCGTAAGGCCCTCTTTTGCACTGGTTTTAAATGATTCGGGCATTTGTGATTAAGGAGGAAGTAGATGATATCGTCATACCACTCATTAGGGGACACCTCTTGTAATTCATACACTTGTTGCACTAATTCAGGTCCTGTAGCAATGGTTTGGGTCAAAGCTTGGCCACAGACAATCTTCATCGGTTGAATCTCAATATCATATTCTTGGATGATCGTGACCCATTTACCCCTTCTTTCTCCTAATTCATTCTGCATCAGGAGGGTCTTGACGGTCACATCTGGGACGATGGCAAAAACTTTACTTCTCAATACATAGTGGTGAAATTTCTTTATTGCTTTAACTAAGGCATATGCTTGCTTTTCAACGTTCAGGTACTTCAGCTCTGCATCCTTGAAAGGTGCACTCATGAAAGCAATAGGATGTTCATCTTTCTCTTCTGTTCTTTGCGTTAACATTGCGGCACACGTATGCTCTGATGCAAAGGAATAAAGGTAGAATGGCTTTGTATAATCAGGACTGACCAGGACAGGAGCGTCAACTATGCCCTGTTTGATCTCTTCGAAAGCTTTTCTTGTTGACTCTGTCCACTCTATCTTCGCCTCCTTTTTAAGCATTTCAGTCAAAGGCCTAACTATTTCGGCAAATCCTGTTATAAATTTTCTCACAAAATTAATCTTTCCGAAGAAAGACTTCAATTCTTTCTGACTTGAAGGTAGACCAACTCTGGAAATGGCCTCCACTCGATCAGGGTCAATGAGAATACCCTTTTCTGTTATTACATGGCCAAGCAGCTTTCCTTCCGTTACCCCGAACACACATTTCTTCGGGTTCAAAGATATTCCATATTTTCTGCATCTTTCAAATATCTTTATCAAATCTCTGACATGAGTCTCTCTTTTCTTCGAAAATACTGTAAGGTCCTCCATATAGACAATGATGCACTTCCCTATAAGATCCTTAAAAGCAATATCCATAGCCCTTTGGAAGGTAGCTCCGGCATTGATCAGACCAAATGGCATCCTCTTGTAGGCAAATGTGCCCCACTTTGTTGTAAATGCCGTCTTAAGCCTGTCTTCTGGTTCTACGAGCACTTGGTTGTAGCCAGAATATCCATCTAGGAATGACATCATTTGGGATCCGTTCACAATTTGAATGACTTCATCTAATTAAGGCAGTGGATAATTATCCTTTTTTGAAGCTCTGTTGAGGTTTCTGAAGTCAACACATAATCTTATCTCTCCATTCTTTTTGCGGACGGGTACCAAATTGGCGACCCACGTTGAGTGGCGCACTGGAAAGATAATGCCTGCTGAAAGTAGCTTCTTCACTTCTTGGAAAATAAGGGGCTCTAGCAGAGGATTCACAGGTCTTTGGCGTTGCCTGAACAGTTTACTGCCAGTTTTGAGGGGGATAGTGTGTGTAATAATTGAGGTGTCATATGTTTTCAGACCCTCGTAGCTCCAAGCAATAATGTCTTTGAATTGCTTCAGGCTCTTGATTATCTGTTCTTTTTCTTCATGTGTGCACACTTTGCCGATGAGAACATTTCTTATTTCCTCTTGCGTTCCAAGGTTGACAGCTTCGTGTTGAGCTCCATCACTTCTTTGGTATTTGATAGCATTGATCTGATCTTGGTCAAAGATTCTTTCTAACTGGATCATTCCTTTGGGGATGTTATTGGTTTTTAGGTTCATTATGCCTTCGGTATCAAATTCAGTCTCCCCTTGGTCTTCTTCTTCATCAATTACTTGGGTGAGAAAAACATCTGAATTTGTCAGAAAATCTAGGATGTGCCTGTCATCATCAAACACCTGGAAATTTGTGATATTGTCTAGAACTGACGGTGTTGAGGTGATCTCTACTGTAAATTTCTTCACTGCGTCCATCTCAAGCGGCTCTAAGGAATTTGCTGATTGGGCTAGGGAATTTGCAATTTTATTTTGAGAGCGATACACTGATTTGATGTTGAAAGCGTCAAAGCTCTCAATGAGATCTCAGACACGATTTCTGTATCCTCTCAGCCTCTTGTCATGGCAAGCGTACTTCTTTCTTACTTGCCTTACTACAATTTCTGAATCACCATAAACATGTAGCACTTTGACCTTCTTGCGAATTGTGTGGAGCAATCCGTGCACTAACGACTCATATTCTGTGACGTTGTTGGTACATGGGAACTGTAATCTCATGGCGGCCAGGTAGGTCTCGCCGGATGGACTGATAAGCTCATACCCAGCTCCATTGCCTTTTTTGGATTTCGAACCGTCGAACCTCAAGGTCCAAACTTGTTCTTGCTCTGGCAATTGATGCGGGGTGGGAATTTCTTTGTTCTGGACTTCTGGAGCAAAATGATCTTGAAACTGGTTTACATCTTGAATCTTTTCTCCCTCTGATGAGAGATCTCTTTCTTCATCTGATATTGTCAAACATTCATCTTCTGAAATTTGGGATGTTCTTGTGCGTATTTGATCTAAGGCCATTTTGCACATGGCGCAAGAGAATTCGGAATGGAAAGCGTTGTGTATACGACACCAATTGGGTAGCAAGAAGTCTTGCACAAAGGCATGACTTCCCAATTCTCTTTCTTGTCTCATACTTCTGAGCACAAATCTTCTAAAGTTCTCGAACATGCTTTCGCCTTCATCTGGTGATAGCTCTTCATCACTTTCCGTAGGTACTTCTATTGGATCTGCAATTTCTGGTGATTCTTTCTGATCATTTGAACATTGTAACATTAAAACTTCTGGTGCCTGTGGAATGTACTGGCCCAAATCTGTTTCACAAAACAAAATTTCATTGTTTTCTCCATTCTCTGTGATCATCAGTCTAAGTCTAGGCGTACTTTCAATTCTGATCTGGTTGGGAATACCCTTCCAAGGCAACCACATATGTGAAAAGTTAGTGGCAAAGTAGCCATTCAATTTGCGAGTCCAGTCTCTTCCTAAAACCATACCGTATCCATCTGGAATATCAACTACCGAAATGTCAATGAACTGTTGAATCCTTGGATCAGTTGATATTTGCATATGGATGTTGTTCAATTCTCCTATGACTGGGACTTCTGTCTTATCTAATTGTGTTACTTTCTTGTTTGTTCTTGTGGGTGTCAAACCCAATCTGCGACAGATGGCTAATGGCATTACATTGCTTGATGCTCCTGAATCAATTAGACAATTGTGTAGGAGTTTGTTGAAAATCCGGAGCGAGACGAGGAAAGGAGCTGGTTCATCTTTTCCCTGATAGAATATCACGGGACTTCCTTTTTGCATGCCGGCTTCTGCTTCCTTAGCTCTAACCCTAGTGTTCTTCTCAATCTGTGGAGTCTCCGCTCCTCTTGCTGGATTCTCCATCTTGTTTTCTTTCGAACTTAGACACACTTGTTCATGTCTAGCTATATTCTGGCCTGGCATCTCTATGCCTTCTTTTACTTCGTACATACCTCGAGTTCCTCTAGAACTCTGATGCTCTTCTTGAGTAGATTGGAATTGTTCATTGTGGACGACGTTCACATTGTTTGCGGAACTGGCAGCCTTGCTGACTGAATCTTGCGTTGTGTCCTTCAAGCTGTCAAGGAACGTATTCCTTATCTCTGGGACCTTCATTAATTCAAACAATGACACACTCACCTTGATTTTCTTCACCTCTTCTGTAACATATTGACTCAATCTCCTCAGTTCATCCTTAGGAGGGGTAAGATTACTAGCGTTACTACTAGTAGTATCTCCCTGCCTGTATTGTGGCGCGTCTCTCGGAGGAGGTGGGTTATTGCTTGCATTTGGATGTGGTGGCGTTTGAAAGTTATTTGGAGGAACTGATGATGTCAAAGGCTCCTGATTTTTCCGATAGTAAACCTTTGGTGGATTGTTGCCAGTCTGTTGGAATGCTTGAATTTCTTTTGCTCCTTCGACCAATATGCTATTACCTAATGGCGGGAAGTGATAATTGTTTGTGTCTTCTACATGTCCTTCAGCAACTGTGTATGAGTAGACGGTAGGTGGCGCCTCCACAGGTCCATTAGCTAATGCCGGTGGAAACCTTTGAGTGTGTTGATATTGCGGATATTCTCGAGGTGGATACTGAGTGCTTTCAATTACAAGGGCCTGATCATATCTAGGCGCAGGAACTATTTCATATCCAGTCACAGGAGGATTTTCTGAATTTCTCTTTTCACTTTTAAAAATGTCTGCCACTACCTGAAACTCGTGGCAATGTAACTCGGAATGCTGGTCTGTGTTGTGCAATCTGCACCACCCTGATAACGCTGCCTCAGCTAGGAATACTTTATCGGCAGGACGATTGTCGGCAGGCGGGTTGTCTAAAGGTGATGGCACATTTCCATTGTTGGGTCCAGTGTTCCAAGTCTTCCTTTGAAAGCCTGGGTTATTGTTCCGAAAGCCTTGATTATTTCCTTGAAAATTTTGGTTGTCTCTCTGATAATTCTGAGTGTCTCTATGATATCCTGAATGACCTTGCCCTTGGTAATTTCCTTGGGGCGGCTGATAGTTCTTTTGAAAATTTTGCATCTGACTAGTCTGACCTTTTAAATAGGTGACTTCAGTTGACAGTCTCTTGACTTGTTCGATCAATTCTCTCATTTCATCTTTTTCTTCCTGAGTTCGTGTGGAAGTTGTCACATTCTGGAGATATATTGGTTGTGTCGGTGGCACTTGAGACACGGGCATCCCTGGGTGGAGAACCATTTGATTACTTGGGACTGGATTCATCATGGGTGTCTGGTGGGCCAATGCTCGATTAATATCCTGAATTTGATTCGGAGAAGCTGCATTTCCTAAATAGTGGAGGGGACCTGGGGCCAAACCTATCCCGAGACCAGTACTGGCTGTGATCGCTGCAGCATATGCTCCTTTCAAATCTGCTGGGAGCGGATTTGTCGACTTCACGAACATGGCAGTAAGACGATCTAAGGCTTCATAATAAATTGGCAATGCTGCTGCATTGTCCAGCAAATAGGGATCTCTTAGACGGGTATAAGCCTTGTGGAACCTATTATTGAATGTGCTAATTGGCTCGTGTTCCTGCCTTTTGATTTCCACAAATTGTCTATACAAATCAGATGGAGCAATGGGTGGTCTGAACTTTTCTAGAAAAGCAGTCTTCATTTGTTGCCATGTGCGAATGGAATTAGCTGGCAAATGGATATACCAGTAAGATGCTTCCTCATCAAATGTGTAGGGAAACAATCTGCAGGCAACATCTTCTCCTTGAATGTCTCGGTTTTGGCGAAGGTCTTCAAACAGCTTGACATGCTCGTCTGCAGTGTGGTTTAGGTCACCACTATGGAACTTGGAACAAAAATGTTCCGGATTCTTTGGTAGATCATGGTAAACAGCAAATGTCATAGGTGACGCATCTGCTGGACGCCACGCCAATGGAGCGTTTGGTTGATTCGGTTGAACTGGTGGGATTGGTGGGACTGGCTGCGCAACCACTATAACTTGTTGATTATCTAGTTGATTGGTACTTGGTGAATTTTGGAAAAGACCAAAAGAATCTTCTTCACTTGATACTTGTGTACTTGATGACGCTTCCTGCAATGCTTTTCTTTGCCTATTTCTGTGGGGAGATAGCTCAACAAATTCCTTGAAAGAACTGGGGGTGGATCTGGTGACTCTCCAAAACTTCTCTGCTGAAAAAGAGCCAATTCGATCCAGTGTGTTCTACCTTAAGCTTGCCTAGGTGGTGCAGGAGCTGCGGGTGCCGGAATTGCTTCCTGGGCTTGTTGATTCACTTGTCTGTTAGCTTGTCGGATGTGTTCTCGTTCAAGAGCTTCAAATCTTTCGACAAGGAGGTCCTGTCGAATGTTGAATTCAATTCGTTGGGCTCTTTCTTCTTCTTCTTCAAGGATAAAACGCATGCGAAACCAATCAGGAGCACTTCTTCTCACTTGCCACGCAAGGCTGAACAACTCAGTGATAATGTCTTCTTGTTCGTCGTGAAAACCCAAATTGGGCTGCAATACTGGCTGGGGATCCTAGTTTGGATTAGGAACGTTGGCTGGGAGTCCCATTCTTCATTCTATTATGTGAATTGGAAGACGAACTTGCGGCAAATGATCTTTCTATCTCGTCAAACTTTTCTTTCAGTCGATCTATCTTCTGCCTTATCAGATCTTTCTTGATAGCTACTTTGAACCTTTTTCCTTTTTCTTCTTCCCTAGCAAGGACGTGACTTGTTTGTCTAAACTCAGCTCGATCTGTCTGCGACTTCCAAGCTAGTGTGTACAACTGATCAATAATGTCGGTTGGTGGTTGATCTGGTTGCTCGACAGGTACATCAAAAGGAAATTCGTGGGGTAACACCATACTGCATCATGCTCACTTTGAAAATAACTCACTAATGTTTACAAAGGCCCTCCTTCTAGCGCCAGTTTGATGTTGATGTGCGTTTTATGACACAATTAACACCTTAGAACAAAGTGTCACAGACGCTCTATTCTCTCTTGAAAAATTACTTCCTATGCTAAGATTGCAAGTGAGGTCATAGGGTAATTCCAATGTTTAAGATGAACGCGGATAGGCTCTGTGGCATGGATGTGATTTGCTGTGGGCACAAGTAAGATTTTGCAAGTTATTCGGAAAAGCGGAGACATAAATGCAGTACCATTTTGAATTTTTGATTTTATAAAAAAAAATGAAAAAAGATTTAGGGTTTAGAGACTCTATGCTACTCCTAAGAAATCAAGAGAAGACGAAGACTAAGTGAAACCAAATAAACCATACTCTGTTTCGCCACGTTTAACGACAACTACGCAGAGCAAGTGCAATCTTCTAGGAATGTGCTTGTGATTTTCACGTGATAAATAATTGCCATCATATCGAACAACAATTATTAAAACAGAAGTTAAGCATCCACAGTAAAGCTCAGTCTAACTTTGCACATTGAGTGAAATCATCCACCCAAAGAAAGTATGAGCTTAGTTTCACTAATCTCCGTTATCAATCAATCATTCTTCTAACATACATTTTAATTCAAATCTACTAAGAGAGAAAGAAAATATGCGACCATGCAACTATTCAACAATCAAGTATTCAAGGCACCTCATGCATTTGAACTTCATTATCAAAGTAGTGTTTTCACAACAATCTCATAAAAACTCTCTCTTTATTTCTAACTATCTCAAATCTGCTCTAACTTTTAATCTCCTCTAATCTATCGTCTATATCTCTATCATCTAATTAATTCCTAATGAGAAATGAGAGAGTGAGGAGGGGGGTTTATATAGTTTTTCAAGATTACAAAGAACGGCCGAGATTGATCCAAGATCAATGGCCAAGATTAAATGGAACTAAACCCTAATTAGGGTTTCCAAAACCACAATCAGTTAACTGAAGAGAACACTAGACAACTGGAGTGTCATCCTTATCCACTTGTGCAGCCTCACGTTCGGCGAACCTGGACACTATCAGGTCGACCTCCTCCATAGCAATGTCGGGCAGCACGCTGGTGTTGTACTCCAGCAAATCCAAGTTCTCGGCACATTCTGCAAACATAGTCGTCCATGTTGGCTCTTGTAGCAAGAAAGAACTTCTGATGGCCATGAAATCGAACACTTTGGTGAAGCCTTCCTTCATGATTGGCCCGGTGGTGGAGAAAACTTTCTGTACTTGCTCCTTCAGAATCCTCAACCGCAAGTGTTTCCTTCGGACAATTTCCTTGTCTAGCATATCTGCAGCCATCTCATAGATTTTACTTTGAATTTCTTTTACTTGTTCTTCAACTCCACCACTATCCTGCTTCACCTTTTCGAGGACTCCTTTCCTTGAGATTAAGGCATAGTACCATCCGTTGAAGTCATAAGTCGCTCCAGCTTCGATAACTTTGTCCTCGATCAATCCTTGCTTTGAAATGCCCTTCAGTTCCCGGATGCATGGGATGATCCTGCTCTGAATATCCTCGAGACTGCTCCATGACTTTGCAAGATCCGCAACTCGCGAAAGCATGAAGGAAGCCTGTTCATTTATATGTGCCAACTTTTCTACAAACATCAACGCTTCTTCTTTCCTTCCAATCATCCAGTCTTTAGCCTCCCTCGCTGTTGTCAATTCCTCTTCAAAGTTCGCACTTGGTTCTTGTGAGGCACTCGGAGGTAAAGGCGCCACTTGTTCACCTTCGTTTAGTGGCTTTGTCAAGTGCTGGATGTAGTCCTTTAGGCGCTGGATTTCTTTCTTGTACTCTTTCTTCTTGGCAACTTCCTTTTCTAACCTGGCCTTGATGGTGGCCACGGAATTATCCAAGTCTTCGACTTCCTGCCCTTTTGATGTTGGACCCATGTCGACAGTTGTGATAGCATATTCCTCAGGAGCAATCTCGTCTTGAAACTTGTCGGCCATAGGCACTGCAATTTGCACCGTGCGATTTCCGGCTTCATCTCTCTGAATGGTTGAGAACTTCTTGGCCTTCTTCCCTGGGGCAGTTTGCTCTAATCTGGCCAGAAAATCTGTGTCATTGTCCTCCTCAGGGACCTCCACTGGCGATTTTCTTTTCAATCTTTCCCTCAGCCACTCTGGTACTGTTGGTTGTTCAATTATGTCCTCTTGATTTTGGACGTCCTGCATGTCTTGTATTTACTGTTCTTCCTGAATTTCTGGCATACTTTGAATTTCTTGGACTAACTGCATATCATGGATCTCTTGGACAGATGGGTCCTCTTGAATGCCTTTGAGGGCGGAAATCATTCCTTCCTCGAATTCTCCATCCTCGATGTCTGTGTCGTTATCCGATCCTAAGATTTCTGTGCTTGCGGGAGAAGGTTGATCATCATCCTCTACTGGATTGGTTCTACATTTTCCACTGGAGAAGAGATCATGGCATTTTCCAAGGATTCTCTATCCAAGGCAAGCATTTCTTCTATGTTCCTAGAAGTAGCCGACTGGAGGGGTTTAGACTTGTGTTTCTTCCGCGAAGGCCCTTCATCTATCTCTTTACCCTTGTCTTGAACTGCAGACTTATCGGCTTCTTTCCTCTTCTTGGAGTTGGCAGCATCTGCTTGTCCATCCACATGAGATGCACCGGCATTCGAAGAACATTACTCAGTGTCTCCCATCAACTCGTAGGTAAATTGCACATTTCTCTGTTTTAACACTTCTACTTGACGATCTATCCACCACTGAGAGTACTTGAAAACAGGGCGCATCAAAGTGGCTAGGTCACCCATCTCAGGCTCGAACCATTTTATAGGTGGAAGCGGCTCATCTTCTTTGAAGCCTGGCTGCACATATATCCCATCATCTTGCAGTTGGTCAGGTATTTTGAAGAGCTTCGTCGCCCTTATCATGCTTAATGGCAACCTTGACCATAACCTTCTCCTTACATCATATTCATCGGCTGCGTTGGCCCAAAAGTCCTCTAGGTCAACCCGATGTTTGTATCTTTCTCTGTCCACAATCTTGATGTGATGAAGCGGATCGAAGTTGCTCCTGGCTTTGTATGATATGAATGGATACTGCTGAATCTCCAGTCGAGCAACCTTCGCTGCTTGTGCTGTCGGGCTTGACTCCTCCATGTTGCCGATGAAAAACGGAAAGGTGACAGCAGCTTTCTGCTTAGGCCTTTGAATGTTCTGATATGTTTCTAACTGTCTTAGCACTTCCAACAATACCATCCTGTTAGTCGGATAGACAGGAAGTCTATAAGGATTTCCAAAAAATCCTTGGATTCTGATGTAGGTGAACTTAGGATATTGAATAAACTAGAATCCGTACTGACTGATCAGGCTCTTGGCTTCATGTGATAGTCTTTGGTGCGTTCCGCCCTGAAGAAGCCTGGTGATATACATCAAAAATGCATCGTGAGCTCTCCGGAAATGGGACTTCTCTTTCAACTGCAGCTGTGGATAGCAGTCGTAGACTTTGAATTTCCCCTCGCCGTTGCCAACCACGCCTTTGCATGTCAAGCCAGGATATTTATAATATCTCGCAAGTGAATATACAATGTAGGAGCTCATGTGGAAAATCTTGGTCCGCTCAAAGTTGACCAACTGTTTGTGCAAGCTGTCACTAATCATCCTGGACCAATTGAACATTTTGACTCCAGTGATTATTTCGTCAATAAAATAGTACATCCATTCTTCGAAAGGAGCACCGTGGGCACTGCCTACCATTTTGTTAAATAGCAGAACAATATCACCATATTCCTCTTTGAAGTGGGTTCTGATCACTTTTTTCGGCATCTTGCTTGCAGTAGGCTTTGGTTTTAATAACCAATTCTTGTTTATGTTGGATGCACGGAGATCCTTCTGACTTTGATAAAGTTTGAGTGCATCCCGCTTAGTGCGATAGGATGTTCGGTTGTATACTGGAATGCCAAAAGTCTCCTGGATTGCTGGCTCGAACAAGTAGGCAAGGATCCTGTTGTGACCTTTTCACACATCGCCCCATTCAGATGGGGACCCCCTTATTTTTGCTCCGTTCCGGTCTTTTGGCTTGGGTTTTTCCTCGCTCTCTCGCTCTGTCTCTTTTCTGGTGTCCGTCTTTCGGGGGTTGTGTCGTCATTAAGCTTAAACGTGAAGATATTGGCCAATTCTAAAATTAGGGTTTCATCATTTTTGGTCAAGTCAAGGTCAAGTAGGGCCAGTAAATTGAAAATTGAACTTAGCAATGTTGTCAGTAGACATCCAGCAGGCTTCCAGCCAAATTTCATCAGATTCCAAGATACTTACTATTTTTAGTAAGTTCCGGCACCGTCAAGATTTTGGAGATTCCCATCATCACATTGCATTCGTGAGTACATCGACCGCTTGCATGCCAAATTTGAGCAAAATTGGACAACTTACCATTTTAGCAACCGCTTCCGTGGGTACTGTGGTCCGCATGCAGATTTTCTTGCATGTCCTGATATTCCTTCTGGTTTTTCGGTGACCTCGCTGTGATATAACATGCAAGTCGTAGATGACCATACTTTCGGATTCACTCGAGGCTTAGGTTTGCATGTCGAAGCTTTGTACGTCGCGATTCCTCGATGGTTTTCGAGTCACATGCGTGATATGCAAACAAGGATTCTCACCGCAAGGAACTTGCTATTTTTATGTATGCCCAGCTAGCTCAGATTCAATGAAATGGACATCGCAAAGCACGCTAAACTAGAGCAAACCGAGATCTTTGACACGCGACAAGACAAGTTAGGGTTTCCAGCTTCTGAGCCTAAAAATAGGCATCAAAAGTCAAAATCTTCGAAAACCGATGTAAACCATCGCGATCAGCGTTCTTCAGGCTGTCTGCTGGTGAAATTTCAGGTCAAACGGAGCACTTACTATTTATAGTAAGTCGAATTGGAAACGTGCTAAAAATAGTAAATCAGGTGCATGCAGCAGTGTCAGCAGTAAGGTCACGTGGTGAGGAGCGCCTCATCAAAATTTCACGTCGATCGGAGCTTGGGAGCTATCAGAATCAAGAGCTTACTATTTTTAGTAAGCCACCCTCAGAAACAGGCTATAAATAGTAGGGTGACTAAAAGTTGCAGTGTCGACAGGTTGAAAAGGTTATGAAGAAGCTGTGTTTAAAATTTCGGCCCATTCCGAGCTTCAGAGGCGCGAATACAGAGAACTTACTATAAATAGCAGGGCACGTAGGCTGGCGAGGATAAAAATTCGTCGAAGTCTGGAGTCTCGTCCAGCAAGCATATCAAAATGCGCCCAGATTGATGAAGAGGCGTAGAAAATTTTTCAAGGTGTGAGTTCATCCACCACACAGGGCAAAATGCGCCCAAGGTAGAAAAAGTCAAAAGAAAGTCAACAAGATTTCATCCTGTTCAGGGGTCCAAATGCGCCCAAGGTGAAAGAGGGAAAAGTTGAGGAAAAATTCTAAGTATGAGAAATCCGCCTCAGGGGTCAAAATGCGCCCATCCTTCTCTCTCATCAAAATGCGCCCAGTTCACAAGGTGGTCAAAGCAAGGTCAAACATGATAATCCGCCACCCTCAAGGAAATGCGCCCAAGGTAGATTTTCATCCTTCACAAGCATGAAAATGCGCCCAAGGTAGGAGTCAACAAGAAAGTCAAAGTTTTTCGTCCTTCTTCAAGGCCAAAATGCGCCCAAACTGGGCCATGTGAAGACAAAATTTTGGAAGGTGAAGGGTCACCCAAAGATGCTGGAGATTTCATCCTCCACTAGTATGAAAATGCGCCCAACTTGCATGCTTGTCCTCCTCACCCCCCTAATGCGCCCAAATGAGCTCACATGAAGACAAAAAACGGAAGTTGAAAAGTCACAAGGCATTTGCAAGTTCGTCCTCCTCCTACAAGGAAATGCGCCCATGTTTGGATTGTAAATGGTAAATACAAGTGGTAAATAAGATGAAAGGTGTTACCTAGCATGGTGAAGGCTTGTACGTTATCCTCCTCCACACTTAGAATGCGCCCAAGGGGGAGTTAAGTGAAGTATGCGCCAAAAGTAGGGGAGTCATAAGGTGTTAAGGATTTTTCCTAAGGCGTTGGAAGTGGTAAGTGTTAGAAAATTTTTCATGGCGTTGAAAATAAAATGCTAGGTGAAGTGTGCGCCTGTGAGTAAGGGTGATATAAGGTGTTAAAAAAAAAATCTTGAAGGCGTTGAGATGTTTTGAGATGTGCTAGGCGCCTTGGGTAGAAATAAAATATTTTCTAAGTGTTTAAAATTTGCCTAGGCGTTGGGCTTTTAATGAATATTTTTCAAGTGTGAAGTGATACGGGATGAAGATGAAATGAAGTAAGGCGTGCTTGATGAATATAAAATTTTCTAAATGAAGTTGATCAAAAATCCCTCTCCACTGGCGATCAACTAATTTTTTCTAAGGCAAGATTTCAAAAAAATGCAAAGATGATTTTAAAATATTTCCTAAGGCAAATTTATTTTCCTTGGAAAATACGCCTAGAGCTTCAAGTTGATGAATTTTCCGGAGCACGAGCAACTCTTCTCAGTAATGGAGTCAGAAACAATGATATTTCAAGTTCTTCAATTTTTTTCAAGAAGTCAGAGCCACGCAGAGTGATCACAGGCGAAGAACGAGTTTAGATGATGAAAATGATATTTTTCTAAGGTTCAAAATTGAAAAATTAAATGAACCCGTTCGTTGGGTACCCATGGATTCGAGACATTCTGACGAAAATTTGCTTCTGGGTACTGAATGTTCGTGATGATGAATGGATTTCTAAATCTTTCAAGCTTCGCCGACACTTTTTCAGTAAGGAATTTGATCAGTGCTTAAGTTATGAATTTTCCTAAGGGAGAATTTTAAATTTTCTAAGGCAAATTCAAATAAAATGAGTTTTCAGAGTGAATTTTCTTCGAACGATGAGTCTGAAGGGAGTTGCCTAGATGATTGTGATTAAATTCTTCAAAGATGAATTTTCCAGAGTTGATGATGAGGTTAAGAATTCGAATTTAAGTGACGGAGCTCCAGCTGGTGAGTAAAATATGATGAAGTTAAATTAAATTTTTCGAAGAGGAATTCAAAACGCCAGTCAAAGTCAAGTTTCTAGAAGAATAATATTCCCGACGACTGGAGACAAGTGTCAGAAACATCAGAGAGGGAAAATTCGAATTCTTGAAGTGGAGTAGTGGAGTTTAATGGCACTGGCTAAAAATAACGTCTTCTAGAATTTGAATTCTAGCTATAAAATGGAGAAGCTTTTCACTCACTTTCACAGCTGGAAAGCGAATTTGCTCTGAGAGTGGTACGCCTTGAGTTGCTGAGAGGTATTTTGCTGAAGCTTGAGTTTGCTGAGAGTTAAAGGAGACACCTTAAGTGCTGAAGAGAAGGTACGCCATTGTCAAGAGGAAAAGTGTTTGCTGCAATTTGAAGTTGCTTGAAAGGTACGACTTTGAGCCTAAAATTTGATTTGCTTGAATTATAGTAAGAGGTGCGCCATTGCTTGAGAAGTACGGCCTTGTTAAGCTGAGGTCTGAAATCTGATTTGTTTAGTTGAGAAAAGCACGAACTTGCTAGTGTAAGATTGCTGTTTGAAGTACGAAGTGGTTGAGGTTCAATTTGCTGATTGCTGGTTGAAGTAAAATCATCGGAGTTCACTTAGAAATCTGTTCTAAGTGTCGGAATTTGAACTTATTCAAGAGAAGAAGCTGAGGTTGGCAAACACAAGAATTATTGCAGCTTCTAGAATTCGACTGCAGCCCCTATATCATGCCTTATTTTATTAAATCTGATTGCTGATGAAATGTTTGTTATGTTGCAGATGGCTGAAGCAAGGACAACCGGAAAGGACAATGGTGCCTCAAGACAAGCTACGATCAAGAAGCTGAGCAAGACATTCATGTCGGAGACGAAGTTTATTTCAAAGCTGGGCAAGTTGACAGACACGAACCTGGGCTCTGTCAACCTGGAGACCTTCAAGAACAGGCTGTTCGGGATTGGAAGTCATCGGGCTTCGGTCACTTCGCGCAACATCGTCCGAAGTGGGTTGTATGCAGCTGCTGGTTTTCCGCCAGCTATTCAGTGTTCGGAGCTGATAATGGAGTGCGCCAACTGTTACGAGAAAGAACACCGGTCGATCACGTCACCAGATGGCCAAGTGCTTGCAAATCTCACTCCGGCAGCCATTGGTGAAGCTTTTGGGATCCCGGTGCATAGAAACATGATCTACAAGTCCAGGGAGCGAGCGGAGCGTATGTATGCTTCTGCTTTTGAACGGTGCATGGACACAATTAACACTCACTGGATGAGCACTCCGAGGCCGTCTCGTACGAAGTTGCCGAAGCAGATCATAGCAGAGGACTTGAAGCAGGAGTATTGTGATCTCATCATGTTGCTGAGCAGGGTTGGTGGATGCCCACAGTCTTACATTTTTGAGCCGTGGATGTTTTATTACATCAACCTGGTGTTGGAGGGCAAGGATTATGTCAATTGGGCTGAGATGATCAGCGATAACATACATGAGCAGCTCCTGAGTTTGCGGAGGACTAAAACGTTTTACATGAGCTCCTATCTCATTTACATGTTGGCACGGATGACGAGGTACAGAGGAATTTCTTACAAGGAACCCATCGGTTGTGGCTCTCACCAATTCAAAATTCATGAGGCGTGTACGCAGTTGCACCTTTCGAGCACAACCCATTACAAGCGTGTGAACGATTCATTCACCATGTACATCACGAGGCTGCTTCAGGAGAGGTTACAGTGCAGAATCTCTAGAAATGCCCAGGAGCTAATTGAAAGGTATGGGTGCTGGTTTATACAGTTTCCAAGATTTTCATACATTAGGCTGCAAGGATTTTCTTCATACCCTTATAGGTTGCCTAAGTACCCAACAGATAAAATAATAATGCTAGAGATAGCTAGACAGTTGCTAGCCTTTGACAAAATCCAGAAGAAAAAGAAGAAAGGAGGGATAGAGTTTCCAGTTGTGATGGGCAACTCGGACGAGGTTTGTCCTTCGATACAGGCATGTAGAGAAGCTGAAAGTGAGCTTCAATTCTATCATTTCTCATATCACACAAGTAGACAACACTATGACCCGCACCATAACATCAACTGGGTGTTGTCAGAGGAATTCAAACATAAGCGTCACCATTGAGGATTATTGGGCTGATGCGCTGATGAGATTAGCGGAGAAAGAGGATGTTCTCTAGATTGCCGATTACTCTGATCAGGGAGTGTGAGGTAGTTCCGGTTCCAGACCAGGTTAATGAGGACATGGATGTTGTTCATCCAGACTATGCAGCTGTTCGGGACACTCCACTTCCGCCTATTGATTGGTCAGAGCCCGAGGTTGCCGACCTTGATACTCTCTCTATCCCGGTTATGACATTCACCAGGGCATGGGTCGATAGGCGAGTGAGCAGATTGAAAGGTAGGTCAATTGCCTTGACCTACAACTTGATGGGAGATCACAGGACGCCCACCACAGGAAGGAAGAAACAGATCACAAGAGGACCAGAGTCCAGAAAGAAAGAATTAGTTCAGCCAGAACCTCCACGAGTTACAGTGGCAGTACCTTTGGAGACACGCTCTCCAAGCATACAGGAGGTGTCTTATTTGTCGATCGAGGGTTGCAAAGGAATCAAAAATCGCAATGATATTCAGCCCACCTGAGGGAGTCGACACAGAGTGCCAATGCACCAAGTAGGGTTGGGATCGCCAGATCGGCAGGATGATGAGGGACAATTAATGACCACTCTCAGCAGAGATAGAGGCGCCAGCGAATGATGGCTATCACGATATAGCGTCGCGACACTACCACTCTGAGACCATGAGCCCCACGTAATGAGGAAGAGGTTGAACAAGTTAGAGAAGTCGAGGCACAGGAGCAGCAGCCCTTCGATATACTATATGAGGTGCCCGATTGGCTTAGAGATAGAATGCGAAGAAGCCCGAGTGAGGAGATTGATCCAGCTGTTGAGATGGAAGAGCTTTTAAACCGGATCAGTGCTCCTCCACCGAAGAAGAAGGCAAGAAAGTTTTCGAAGATCTCCACTGATGAGGATGGCTCTCGCGACCCTTCACGCCGCCGTCCCACGAGTCGAAAGTGCGTGACCGGAATGACGCTGTTCTCTGGTGACTATGTGGTCACCACTCTCAATTTGGGACGCCTTCCCCACTGGTGCCTCGGGATTGTTGAGGAGGTGGATAACTCCTTCCCTGCCCCTCAAGGATAGATTATTCAAGAAAGAAGGAAAATATAAGAAGTTGAAACGAGAACACAAGGCGTTAGTTGGATATGTTCAACAGTTGTCTCGTTCTCGAGAACAGGATGTACCAGTGATTGAGCCTCCAGCAGATATTCCTAGAGAGTCAATCAGCGGCTTAGTAGAATTGGGGAGAATGGCACAGGAGGCAGACAAATGGGTCACAGGGGTTCGTACGGAGACAGAGAAATTCATGGATCCATTCTTTGCTTTTCGCCAGTTCTCTATTTTGACACCTGGATGGATGCTAGTGATCATGCTTAGCGATGCCTCTCTATTCATCGTGAGTAAGGTGATCCACTGCCTTTGATATGCTAAGGGTACGTGCCATTGCAGCTATCGACGATGGAGGTGTCATTCGTGCTGCAATGACCCATATGATTTTCCTGGTAATTTCATATCACGTGGTTGGCTGATGCCATCGTGCTGATTCACCCGTGATTCGGCCAAGGCTATGGCCAATATCATAGATGGAGTTCGTAACACCTTCGGTGGCCATATCATAGGCGTCAACTGGCGAGATGTTTGATAATTAGGGTTTGCCGGGTTCCTCTTCAAGCAGATGTTAAGACCTTCGTATTGAAGATGACTTTGAAAATACCGCCACATTCTCCACTTTGATCCAACGACTCATTGTCGCACTACACCGCAAAGCCACAATGCAGTCTTCAAGCTAGATTGTGGTTCCATCTTATTTCGGGGCTGAGGGAGGTTGAGGCCGTACTTGGCAGATTTGTTGAGTTGGCAGTCAGAGAGAAGGCTAATGGGAACACACTACTGGACGAGGATCTTCTAGAAGACTGAGTATGGAGCATTTATTGCATTTGCTATTTTGGGAGTGAGTGGGAATCTTTGATTCATTTAATGTACCACCCCCTATTCTGGCAGTTTTTAGGGTTAGGGCTGAGGTGGCACGATTCTGGCCACTCTATTGATTGTAACCCTAGCCGTCCTTTGGGACTTGGCTAGCTATAAAAGGGGGAGTCCCCCTCATTTGTAATTCATTAGAATCAGATTAGAAATCAGAATATTAGAAGATAGATCAGAGCTAGAGATTGTTGAGTAGAGCTAGATAGTGTAGAGCATTTTGCATAATTTGGAGAAGAGAGAAAGTTTTCCCTTTGAAAACTTTTGAAGAGACTGTTGTGCAACACATTTTGTGATAATAGATCTTTTCATTGATGATGGAAATTGTCTTGTCATGAAATGCTAGCAAGGTTTCTTCTTCCTTTCATATCCAAGTAGATTAAATTCATGCAAGTAGCTTACTTTGGTGTGTGGTGTTTCATTGAGATAGCTTCATTTTATTCCATACCACTAGCGGCTTGTTGATGATAAGTCTGCCTTGCGTGGTCAACTGGACATTATCTTGTGCTTGACTTCAGTTATGGCTTACATACTTATATGCGTTGTTCTGATGGTGTACGTATGTTAAACTGTAACTTGAATACCTTTCGCTATCCCTTTGAAGATTGCACCGATTTTGCTGAGGCTGTCCGACGGAGGCTAGGTGAAATCTGGTTGAAGTCTATTGAGACGAAGCCCCACATACCTTGCATTTAGAATAGAGTACCAATTTCTTAGGCCCTTTCCCTTTTACTTTCCGCATACTTCTTGTTAGTTTTAGAAAAGGATACACACTGCCAAATCATGCACGTAAGAATCCCCTTCAAATTACATATCAACTGCTAACTGCGAGAAGTCTTAACAACTACGTAAGTCCCCTTGACATACCAGCAATATCACATCAAGCCAAACTGAGCCTATTCGCACTAAAGGAACCTTGGAGTTGAACGCACGAACTTTCTGGCAATCTTAGCGTGCGGAATACTTTGATCAAGAGATAATAGAGCGTCCGTTGGGCGACTTTGTTCTGTGTTGGTGCGGTCTCAAAAACCACGTCAACAGAACTGGCGCTAGAAGGAGGGCCTTCAAGGATTCTTCGTAGTGAAGCAGTCATTTTCAAATAAGAAGGGATTTCATTGAAAAGAACTTCATTGGAGAAAGAAATTATCATGAGTAAAGATGGTGCTACCGCATAGAGAAATATTCCCAGTGTTACAGCCTAACTTGGGATTCAACGACGACCAGGAGGACATTCTTTCAGGGTTGAACAATCTTGCTTGGAGGACAAAGGAAAGTTACGCCCAGTATATGAGAACTTGCTTCGTGTTGGAGGAAGAAGAAGAAAAGGCTATTGAAATTCAAGTCGCAATTGAAAGGAATTTGCTCGATCAAAGACATCCACTCGCTCCTCTTCCTCGCCGACAGTGATCAGCTACATCCTGGATCGAATCAGTTCATTCTCACCCGACAAGTTGAAAAGAATCTTGAGGTCCGCGCCAAGCTCATCTAAAGATTTTGTGGAATTAGAATTGCCTACTAGAGCGAGAAAGAAGAAAGAAGTCCGTCCGAGTAAAGAAGCTGAGTCAAGTGAAGAAGTGTTTTCAAACGAAGAAGCTCAGTCTAGTGAAGAAAGCGGAGAAGAGATTACAAGTTTATTCCGAACTCCACCAAGTGTTTCAAGGTTTGCTCAACCTAAAACCGTTCAAGTTACTACACCAGTGTTTGTTCAACAACCAGTTCAGATTACCACAACCCCAGTTATCGTATATCAGAGGAGGTGTCCAAATCAAGCAATGGCTCAACCTGGAGTCCAACCCGCTCCTAACGGTGCTACTTGGCTAGTCACCAATCCATCTCCTCTTGAGTTTGCCGATTATCATGACATGCCAAAGAACCCGGAGCATTTCTGCACCAAGTACCAAGTCCATGATCCGAATCGTTCTGCAGAGGATCACATCAAGATGTTCGAAGATCATTTGCGAAACCGACAAATTGCCTACGCAGATGTAGCTTGCAGACTGTTCCCGTATTCCTTGGGAGAAGAAGCACACTTTTGGTTTATACATTTGCCAGTTGGGTCCATCAGAACATGGGAGCAGATGAAGGAGGCTTTCATTGGGAAGTTTGGTATTCCTATCACCCCAGTGGAGCTTTTCCGTCAGTTCACGGAGGTGAGGAGACAAGACAAAGAACCTATTCATGCCTTCAATAACAGATTCCAAAAGGCTCTTACGAGGTTGCGTACTCCGTATATGGTTCCCGATGCAAGGGAAAATTACTATGCAGCCTTGGACCCATTGACCGCTATGTTCGTGAGGCAAGCTCATCCCATTCCAGCAGACATGAACCAAGCATATGCTAAGGCGGTTGAAGTAAGTCAGAATATGGGCCAAAACATAACTGGACCCTCTTTGTATACTGGCTTGGTCACCACAAATAATCAAATGCAGACTCTTGCTCCAGCCTGGAATCAACAAGTCTTGCTCCAGCATGGAATCAACAAGTTCCAGCATTGAATCCAATTCCGCAACCGGCATATCATGTTACGCCACCATCGGATCAATTAATTCTCCATCCTGGGGTACCCTTATCCCAGACTCCAGCTACACAGCCTGTATATCTCCAGAACACGGTACCTGCAACAAGGACACAAGAGGAGAAAGACGAAATGAAAGAATTAGTAGAACAAATGAAAAGGCTGTCATCTGAGGTAACTCACCTCAGAAATCAAAATAATCAAATGCAATCAATGATGAAGAATTATCAGGCACATCCAGGTGCCAATCGAGGATATCACAATAATCCTCAACACCATCAGGATGCCCATCAAGGACATGGACACGACAACAGCCATGGGTATCGAAACAATAATCAAGGATATCAGAAGAGGTCCTGGAATACTGGACCTAACAATGGAGGAGTTCCATCACCGCTGGATAACCCGCCGCCTCCAGAAAATCGTCCCACGGACAGAGTATTTCTGGCAGAAGCTGCTATGTCAGGATGGTGTCGGCTTCATAACACAAGTCAACACTCAGAATTACAATGCCATGAGTTTCAAGTAGCGGCTGATATCTTCAAAGGAGAAGTGAAAAGCACGGAAGGTACTGAAAATCCCCCGACTACTGGATATGAGATTGTACCAGTGCAAAGATATGACCAGGCACTAATCATAGAAAGTGTCAATCTTGTGTCCGAATACCAGAACTACGCGCCACCGGAAGCTAATTATAGATTTCCACCAGCTTCGGCTAACGGTCCCGTGGAGGCGCCAGATACTCAAGTTTATGAGGAAGCTCAAGTTTATTCAGAGGCTCAGACGTATTCAGAAGTTCAAGGTACTTATTCAGAGGAGCCATACGACCAGGGTAACTACATTTTCCCACCTCTCGATAATAGCGTGTTGGTAGAAGGAAGTAGAGAGGTGCAAGCATTCCAGACTTCCGGAGGAGCAGCACCTAAGGTGTACCAGAGGACTTATCACCAAAAAGAGCCGTTGACATCCTCTATTCGTCCGAATAACTTTGCAACCCCGCCGAATCCAAACGCGAGTAACAATCCGAATTTGCCTCGGGATTCTCCGGAGTATAGACAGCAGAACGTGATGCAGAATAGAAATGGACAACAAATTGTCCAGCAACAGCCAATCCACGTGATGCAGCGTCCTCAGAAGGACAATCTTCCAAGAGAAGATATGAAAAGATTAAGTTCTTATGTGCTAGAAGAAGTTAAGAAGATAAAGGTTAGTCTTCCCTTGTATGAGTTAATGAAAATCTCTGAAGTTAGAGACACAATTTTGGGAAGCTTATATGAAACACCAGTTGCAAAAAGTACACCTCAAGAAGCACCTAGTTCATCAAGGAATCCTCCAGTAAATGTACAATCTCGTCCTGTGCAGAATGCAAACATGGTGGAGGAAGTGTCGTATGCGCCGTTTAACGCTTGGGAAGCTCCACAGCAGTCGCAAGGTTTTGTGGGGGTAGTACAAGGATCTTCAAGTGAACCGGAAAAGCTAAAGACTGAAGATAAAAGGAGAGTTAGATTCAGTTTGCCCGCAGAACAAAGGCAAGAGCAGACACAGAAGGTCACCCATGATAATCAAGTTTCACAAAGGGATGAAAAGGATGAAAGGAAGAGCATTGTACCCGAGGAAAAGAAGAAACCAGTTGTGTTCTATCAGGGGAAAGATGAACCAGCCCCATTTTTGGTATCGGTCAGAATCTTTGGAAAGTTATTACACAATTGTCTGATTGATTCCGGTGCTTCTAGCAACGTCATGCCATTGAAGGTGTGTCAAAGGTTGGGTATAGTCCCGTTGCATACTACAAAGAAGGTGACTCAACTTGATAAGACTGAAGTACCTGTGGTCGGGGAGTTAAATAATATTCATATGCAGTTGTCAGCTGATCCCCGAATCCAGAGCTGTATAGACATATCAGTGGTTGACATACCGGATGGGTACGGCATGTTACTGAGCCGAGACTGGGCAAGAAAGCTGAATGGGTACATTGCAACAGACTTCTCCCACATGTGGCTTCCATGGAAGGGAGTCCCAAATCAGATCAAGGTCGAGAGTACACCGAGATTGAAGCTGATGATCACGGAATATGGAGAAGATAATGAAATTATGTTTGTAGAGACTGATTTAGGCTCGTATAGGCCTATCAAGCAAGAAGTATTGATGCTGCAAAGTTCAAGTGAGGGAAAATGTTTGGAAGATACCACGAGCTCCACCGAAGTGTTGATTGAAAGTGACTCAAGCGATAGTGAGGGTGGAGGAACATTTGAGAATTTCAGGGACTTTGTCCTGAACAGTGTGAAACAAGAAACAGAGTTAGGGAAAGATGCTTCAATTAAAAATCTACTGCTTCCCAACTGGTGCAGAATACACGAAGCATTTCATTCAGAGATCACTTGTGCCCTGTGCAAGGTGGCACTAGAACAAGTTGCAAGGCTTGTTCCCCATACTCCATTACAAGAAGAACATCAAGAAGAAAACGACATTCTAATAGAACATCAAAAGATGAATGAAGAGAATAGTGCTTTGATAGAAGAAATTGTAAAAGATGATCTCACTCAGTCAGAAGTTGAAGAAAAGACTCTGGAGATATGCAATCAAGAAGAAACGTGTGTTCAGTCTCCCAATACCCCTACAGAGAATCAAGTGTGGACTTTAAGGTTCGATGGATCAAAGTCAAAGAAGGGAAATGGAGCAGGATTTGAATTGGTTAGCCCAACAGGAGAAGCTTATTTAGGTGCTTATAGACTCCAGTTTTCATGCACCAACAACGTTGCTGAATATGAGTCCTTGATCCACGGATTGCTCCTTGCAATCCAGAAAGGGGCCAAGATTGTATATGCCATTGGGGATTCTGATATTGTGGTCCGACAAGTAAAGAAGCAGTTCGCCTGCCATGACAAGAGATTGAACCGTTATCGGAACAGAATTTGGGACCTAATAGAGAGTTTTGATGCATTCAACATAAAGCAAGTCTACCGATCTAAAAACACCGTTGCAAACTCTTTGGCACAAGCTGCTAGTTCTTTGGAGCCATTAGCAATGGAGGGATTAAAGAAGTTCACAGTAGAGTTGGATAAGTCTGCCTTGCGTGGTCAACTGGACATTATCTTGTGCTTGACTTCAGTTATGGCTTACATACTTATATGCGTTGTTCTGATGGTGTACGTATGTTAAACTGTAACTTGAATACCTTTCGCTATCCCTTTGAAGATTGCACCGATTTTGCTGAGGCTGTCCGACGGAGGCTAGGTGAAATCTGGTTGAAGTCTATTGAGACGAAGCCCCACATACCTTGCATTTAGAATAGAGTACCAATTTCTTAGGCCCTTTCCCTTTTACTTTCAGCATACTTCTTGTTAGTTTTAGAAAAGAATACACATTGCCAAATCATACACGTAAGAATCCCCTTCAAATTACATATCAACTGCTGACTGTGAGAAATCTGAACAACTACGTAAGTCCCCTTGACATACCAGCAATATCACATCAAGCCAAACTGAGCCTATTCGCACTAAAGGAACCTTGGAGTTGAACGCACGAACTTTCTGGCAATCTTAGCGTGCGGAATACTTTGATCAAGAGAGAATAAATCCGGGTTAGGCTGACTGTTAATGTTGATGCGGTCTCAAAACCGATCCAGCGGATCCCTTAGTCGCAGTTTCCTATGCATGCGTAGCATTAACGTTGCTTATTAGCGAATTAGCATTCTGCCATCAGCTCAGGACATTCTTTTGCTGGTGGAAATCCAGCTGCATGGACGATTCCGTTGCGCATCATTCTCATGGCGATCGGTGTAGGTAGACGTCCATCAGTCCCGTACATTCTCTTTCGGAAGTCTTCAAGATCCACGTGGCCAAGATCAGTGTCTAGAACGTGCTCCCACTTGGACTTAATCTTTGATTGAGTTTGGACACCTTTGCTTGCAAATTTCATCTTGGCTGCTTCGAAAAATAGATCTGCAAGAGAAGGAAGAAAGGAAAATCAGAATTCGACATTAAAATCAGTTTGAAAGAACATTCCAGCTGGTAATCAAATTAGATTTCGCGAAAAATAACAAGCTGGAAAGAAAATAAATGATGAAGCTTCATGTCAACATGAAATGGACAAACAAATCTGCCTTGTGACTTCTTGGAGACGTGATCACGATTGCAATGCAAGCTGATAACAGAATATTTCTTTCACTTTGCTGCGAATTTCTTCAACCTTTTGCCTTAAACAATTTTCTTCTCACCACTTTTCTTCTCAAAATCGAGTGATTGCACAAATGAAAAACGAAATCACTTATAGAAGTGAGAAGGTCGATCATTTTAGTAAATGTGCAATGTTTCCCTTTGAATCAAGTTCGAACTCCTTTTTCACTTTGCTTTCGTATGGCAAGTTCTATCCTCAATCACCTCGTCCGGGAAAGTTTCTAATTTAATTCATAGTCCAACAAAACTCTTTTTCTCTCTTTCCAATTTCGAAATTTTCAAGACTTATCTCTTTTTTGGTGTTGGAAAATAAATGATTAAAATAATTAAAATAATTATTTTATGTGTCCATTCCAACCCATTCATTTTATTGGCAAATTATTTTTGATTTTTGAAAATTTCCTTGCCAATGCCTTAGGCAAATTTCATTTTTTCAAATTTTCTCGCCATAATCTTGATTATCCAATTTATTGGTCCATGATTTTTTTGATCGTTTCCCAAAAATATTTGGCCATGTCCAATTTTATTTGGCCAAAAAATATTTCTCGTCTGACATTTTCCTAGCCACTTCCAATAATTTCCTAGCCATGAATTGTCTCTGGTCCAAAATTCTTTCGTCATGTCCAACTTTTTCTAGCCACGTCCGATTTATTTTGTCCATTTGCTTGATCTTTCCACCATTTTCTTAGCCATGGCGAAGATTTTCTTTAGCCATTTGGGTGAATTTTCTAAGTGTCATGAATATTTTCATTTTTCAAAGGTTCACACTTAGGCAAAATTTTAATTTTTTCACTTTCTAACACATGGCGGACTTTGCCATTTTCTTTGCCATTCACTTTTCTTTGGCTACGCCTTAGCCATTTTTCTTTTTTACCTTGGGGCGGACTTCATACTCTTTCTTGCCATTTTGGAACTATCTAAGGCGGACTTCATGCATTTTGATACCACTTGAACATTCTTAAGGGCGGACTTAGCTACTTGGCTTGCCATTTTGGAGGGCGGACTTGCTTAATTTCGTTGCCATTAGTGCTTTGGATAGGGGCGGACTTTGCTTAAGAGCTTGCCATTCATATGGCGGACTTCATGGTTTTCATTGCCACTTTCCACTTTGACTTGGGCGGACTTCATCATATCCTTGGCCATTGTCCAAAGCCTAAGGCGGACTTCCTTGTTTTTATTACCATTTGACCATTTTTTCTAAGGGCGGACTTGGCTTAGGAGCTTGCCCTTTACCATCTCTTGCTGGGTGGACTTTGACCTTATGCTTGCCAATTGACTTCTTGAAGAGGGTGGACTTGCGTGTTTTCTTAGCCACTTCATAGGCGGACTTGGCTGTTGGTCTGACCATGGCCTCATTTTCTTAGACCTTTCCTTCATTCTCCATGGGCGGACTTCATCATGTGACTGTCCATTGCTTCAGAATTTAGACATTTCCAAGGGCGGACTTACCAGATCTGTTGCCATTGCTCAGATTTTTATGCCATTGCTCAGATTTTTGTGCCATTGATTGCTTGGCTGAAGGTGTTTGCCATTCATTTCTTCTGTACTTCACTATTACTTGTGAGCTAAAGGCGTATATCTCAGTTTTCTCCATGATTGTGTTCAGATTTTCCCATGAACTGTTCAGATTTCTCACAAATTTCCAGATTCTTGACGAATTTCATGAATTTTTTACCAATTTATTGATGCATTCACCATTTTCTGTGCTCATTACCAGATTTCTCTGTGATTCTCCAGAATTTCTCACCATTTTTTAACGAATTTTCCAGATTTTTGAACTTTTTTATGATTTTCCAGATTTTTGACCAAAATTTCAAAAAACTTTGAATCGATTTTCTGAGAGTTTCGTTGCTCGTTTCGAACTTCTGAGTGCGTTTTCGAAACTCGTGACCCTTCTAAAAATAGAAACTTTCTAAAAATAGACCCTAAAAAATAGGGATCCCAGAATTGCCCAAAAGTGCCAAAAAAGTAGGTCCTAAAAAATAGGGGGCCTGGGGTGAGAAACCCTAAAAATTTGGAAGTGTCAGAATCGACCGAAACGACAGCCGATCTTCGTCTCCCAAGCCTTCTAAGCACAATGGTGACGTTTATTCAGTGATCTAGGCGAAAATTCATTGACTTGACTCGGGTGACCGTTCAAAATGCAAACTTAAAACCCCCAAACAGAGAGCAGACAAAACGAGGCACGCAAAAGCAAAACCCTAAAAAGCAAACGTCAAGGGTCCCCATTTGCAATGGGGCGAGGTGTGAGTTAGGTCACAACAGATCATTAGGAGTAAATTGAACTGAAATTACAATTCATCTGCTGATGCAGGCATCCACAAGCAGTGGGGATACTCCACTTATTCAATGGGTGAGATTATTACATTATTAAAGGCGGCAAGCCAGCCATTAAAATCCTCACTTCCACTTATTAACGTGGGTGGAAAACAGTCCACACAACCACTTATTTAGTGGGGGGAAACTTACAATTAAGAAAGATGATTATTTAAACTCAACCACTTGTTGTGACGTTTTTCACACATCGCCCCATTGCAAATGGGGACCCCCTAATTTTGGCTTTGCTTTTCGGTCGTTTTGTTGTTGTCTCTCTTTTCTGCTGTCTGTCTTTCTGGGGATGTTCCCATCTTCGGGTTTAAACTTGAATTTTGGCCAAGTCTAGAAATTAGGGTTTGATTCCTTCATGCCAATTTGAATTCAACGAATTGAAAATTGAGATTAACAGTGTTGTCAGCATGTTTCCAGCAGGTTTTCACTGAAATTTCATCAGATTCTGACTACTTACTATTTTTAGTAAGCATGCAATTGCAGGCTATCCGTCAGCATTTTTGAAATT
>VDFB02179916.1:0-10711 GCA_007258455.2 Sequoia sempervirens
TTTTTACCTAACCCCTAATCCTAACTCAATTATATGGATCAAAACCTGATTTATTTTGTGGCTATGCAATAATTTTTTGGAAATATTGCCAATCTAAATCCCTATTTTTCTGAAAAATAGGGTTTCTGTTTTTTTTTCCCAGTTTCTGATTTTTCTAATTTTGTACCAATTATTATGGATTAAAATCTGATTTATTAAAAAATTCTTTATTTTTTGTTTTGCTAATTTATGCTAATGAAAAGATGTTTGCCACTTAATATTTGCAATTTGTAGTGCAGAATAATTTGACAGACAAGTTTTCTATTAAAGAAATCTACAATATTTTCTTAGGTTATTAAATCCTGATTTAGTTTGTGGCTATGACAAGGTTTCTGTTTTTTTTTCCCAGTTTCTGATTTTTCTAATTTTGTAGCAATTATTATGGATTAAATCCTGATTTATTGATTTTTTTTTAAATTTTTTGTTTTGCTAATTTATGCTAGTGGAAGATATTTGCCACTTAATATTTGCAATTTGTAGTACAGAATAATTTGACAGACAGAAGTTTTCTATTAAAAGCAGAGAAATCTACAATAATCTACAATATTTTCTTAGTGAGGACTACGCCAAATCTTATAACCAAGTAATCCTAATATTTGCCGCTAAATATTTGCAATTTGTGGTAAAGAATAATTTCACAGAGATGTTTTTCTATTAAAAGCATAGGAATCTACAATAATCTACAATAATATCTTATCGGAGATGTTTGACATTCCTTATAAATCGTCACATCTAATTATATGGTGCCCTACAGATGTTTTCGTGGATGTTGAGGAAACCAGTGTTTGAAATATTGTAAGTTGTCTGCCTGAAGTTGAACTAGAAATAACTATAATGAGGCTCTAGATCCTTGATTTTTGTGGGCAAGTACGAGACTGTTTAAAAGGTTTTCATATCATTTTTTTTTTCTTGAAGAAAGTCTTGCTTGTGCCGGTTGTGGAGTATTTATTGATCGGGAGGTTTTCTCCTTAACCTTGCCGGCATACTAGACTCGTTGAACTGCAGATGAAAGCTGAATTTTGGAGAATCATATTGTAATTGGGGTTGTGATTAAGGCATATTTTGTGAAGTCCTTGATGAAGAGTTTAGCTCATTGGGAGCTCCGTGCTTGTGGCTATGGTGGCAACTCTGCATCAACAGGGCCTTAGGAGTTAGGGGAAGCAGGTTCTTAATCGGATCAGCTAGGTTGTGTTATTCAACAGCCTTTGGGGTTAGTGTCCCACTTGGATAGAGGACATTTTATAGGGCAAAGTGCTAAAACTACTCTACAGGCTTAATATGTGTTGTTTGAGAAGCTTAGGGCGATTGTGATCCCCAAAATGCCTTTGCGATAGCATTCTTTTGGGTAGGGAATCAGTGATTACTAAAGTGAAAAACTATTCTAGAGTGGATTAGGGCAATCGTGTTAGTCACATGCATTTGGTTCAGTCTCTGTTTGGGTAGCTAATTTTGTATTGTATAAGTTACTTAACAGCCTTTGGATCAGCGTCTGTACGGGCACGAGTATGGCATATCGGTGAATTACCCAAGTTTTTAACTACTCTACAAGCTGTACATCCATTTGTAGGAGTGGCCTAGGGTAATGGGTTACTCAATAGCCTTTGGAACAGTGCCAACCTGCCCAATGGCCTAAATATATATTGTTTGGTAAACTTTATTTCCAAGAAGCGACTTTGAAGAGATTAAAAATCATGTTCCAAGTTGTCATCAGATCAAAAGAAAGTTGCCAGCAAAATCCAGGAATAGACAAAAATGGTAACACCAGATAAAAGAGACAATGAAACAGAACAAATTAGTGGACACTCCCAGCCTCATCTTCAACCATTCTCATGCTCTTTTCCTGGATCAAGTGATGGAACGAAGTCTTCTCTTGTGTGATCTGAGTCATACTGAAATGACCCTCCTTTTCCTCATTCCAAAAAGGTGGCTTTACCAAGGGGTCTTGTTAATCTCTTGATACTGTATTTGACCGTTGGTAGACCATCATCTATCGGGGTCTATTTTAACGGGGAATGAAAAGGGTAACCCACTTATTTCATGTCCCATGCGGCTGCTTAACTCCATTTTCTGCTTAAATTTAAGTAGCAGGGGTGTTCCCATGCATAAATTTTATTATAAGGAAAGGATAATTTGGAATCTTTTCCTATTTTAATGGAGCAGCTACTGTTTAGGAATTGAAAATAAGCTGTGAAAAAAGAGGGGGGGCTGGAAATAAGCAGCAACTGCATATTGCTAAAAATCCACGTGGCTCCACAAATTTCTTTCCCTCTTTTTTAATATTTGATTTCATTTTTCTTTTTCTAATTTTTTATTGTACAAAGTATTATTAATACTATTAATACAAATTTAAGCTGGCTGCTTAAAAATAAGCACAAAAATTAAGAATTCATGGGGCCATCAGCTCCACAAATAACTCCTAAATAAGTTGAGCAGTGGCTGCTAGCCAAAATGTATGTAGGTCCCATGGGGCTTGGGCTTCTATTTTCATGGAGCAGGAGGTCCCATGCAAAAAAAAAAATTGTGCTACGGGATTAATTGGAATCTTTTCCAGAAAAATAGGAGCCCCTACCTTTTAGAAATGAATCTTTCAGCTGGTGAAATTGGGGTGGGGCTAGAAATTGCCCCTACAGCTTAGGAGTTTTTTATGCCACTTGTCTCTCATCTAAAATTTTAAATTCTTATTAGAAAATAAAAATGAGAGATTTTTGATTTATTTATTATTTTTTATCAAAGCACTACAGTTCATTCCTTAAATTTTGGAGCTTAAAATTTTAAGCAGAATTGTAAGATTAAATCCATGGGACCAAAAACTTTGATTTTGGGAAGCCCCCCTCCATGGGACCACCATAAGTACGGTCCCATGGAACTAAAATTTCAGCGATCTGCTGCTGAGATTTTTTAGGAATATTTTAAAGATGGTGGTCCCATGAATTCAATTTTGCTATTCAGCTTAAAAGTTTGAGCTCCAAAATTCAAGGGATGAAGTGGAGTAATTTGATAAAAATTATAAAACAAAATAAAATTCTCTCATTTTTTAGTTTTTTTTAGGAATTTAAAATTCAAAGTGATAGACAAGTAGGAAGAAAAAATTCCTAAGCTGTAGGGGCAATTTCTGGCCCCACCTCAATTTCACCCGCTGAATTTGAGTCCTAAAAGGTAGGGGCTATTTTTCAGGAGGAGATTCCAATTAATCCTGTAGCATAATTTTTTTGCTCCATGGGACCGCTTGATCCATGAAAATAAACCAAGCTGGGACCATACAGTTAAGCAACCCATGGGGACATAAGGTTAATCATTGTGCTCAACAATTGGGAAAATTTCGAAGTTAATGGGCTTAAATTTCAAATAAACAAACCTTCAATGAAGGCCATTAGTGTCTCCCGATTTGGTGACTCGATTTAGTGCGTCGACAGGCTTCTTAAAATTTGATAAATATAAGAGGAACTGATTTATGATATTCAATGTGATCCGTTTGTCGGCGTCAGAAAGTTTTTTTGTACGATCTAAAAGAAATTAAATTTATCTGTGATGTAGAGCGCTTTCCATATTTGTAAGTACGCCTTCCGCAACTGTGTCTGTTGGCCGTAAAGAGCTCTTCCTAACTGATAAGAAGTATTTTACCCACCATATTAAGACATATCATCCGTGTGAAGCGAAAGTAAAGAAAGAGATCGATACTTACCCAATTAAAGCTCTCAAAAAATAACTTCAATCTTAAAAACTATACAATGATCTTTCAATATCAGATGCAGTGGTCCCCTGGAGGCGGATTTGTGATTTCCTTCAGGTGAGTTTAGGAGTGCATTTTCTCAAATGGGCCATGTTAATTCCAGTCTGAGTTTTACATGGGAGATATGTTGGTGATATTACCAACGTACGGAATACTAACTAAATACCCAGTAGTGATCTTGAGTTCATCACTCGCAGAACAGGAGAGACCCATTACTTTTTTAACTTACAAGGCTTTAGCCAGAACCTTAGCTCTCAAAGTAGGTAGGCAATCTACTACATTCATTTATTCTACTAGAGTGAACCAGTTTAGTTCAAAAACTGCTATATTTTGTTTTCTCAAAAGGTATGGAGTGTGCTCCAATGTTCAACAAAATGCTTTTCTTTATCAAAATTGATTTTGAGAAGGTATATAATTGTATTGAATAATCTTCTATTTTATATAGGATGAAGTCTCTTAGATTTGGTTCTTTGTTCTTTTTGGTTGTGTAATATTGTTTAAGGTTCTTTTATTATTAATAGGTATAGATTTTAATAAAATATTTTTTTAAAAATCTATCAAACAATGTTGTCTTTTGACACTTTGTGTTCTTGTTTAAGTTTTGGAGTACTTTTTAAGAAATAGATTTCAAGATGATGGTCCATAGCATTAACCATTTAACGAAAGGAGCTCACTTTGTCAATGATTTTTTTTCTTGCACTTATTGAAAATGAAACATTTGTTACTAACACCATAGCTTGCTTCTACAGTTTTTGGAGGCCTCTCAATCTAAATCTAGTGTTTAATGACCAAAAACTTAGTTTTAGACAAAACCACCTTTTCTTCTTGATGGCTTTATTAATATAAGTGGTCTTAGATACTTTGAAGAGTGATTTTCAAAATTTTAGGGTTCTCCTTTGCTTTTTAGGTAATTCCCTAAATTTTCTAGTATTATGTTTTCTCTAGGATTGAGTAGAAATTCTCACCTAGATCACAAAGCTTGTGTCTCTTACATCCAAGTTTCACATTTGTACTAAGGTTTATTTTGCTAATCATGAATATTTATATTGTTCCCATTTGTTTCTTATTTGATCCCCAACTTGCATTCAACAGTCTCTAAAGATTTGTGAGATCTTATGCTCAAAATTGTTGAGAGGTTGTCCAACAAATGAGAGAGATCCAAAGATCAATCTCTCATGCACTTTAGGCTCTACAAGACCAAGGTGGGCAGCCCGCTAAGGTATACTAGTTAGAAATACATGTGATAATTACATTACGGTAACATATGTAAACATTCATAATTTATAACAACCATTTATGATATTACAATACTTGTGGCTTTGATATTTGTGTTTGAATAAGAGATAATTAAGAATAAATTATCCTTAATTGAGATTTATCATTTCAACAATATATGGGTTGGGAAGAGCAGTCAAAAGATGGATTAGTGTTTATCCTAAAAGAATACATAGTCATCACACAATATCACTCATCTATTTTAACAACAAATGTTTTAGGTGGTCTTAACCTTGTATTGTTGTCTTACAACAATATGAAAAACAAATATGTCTCACACAGATTGCATCCTACTCAATAATCCACTTATAACACTCGCATTTCCAATCATTATCTATGAAATTACAATACTTGTGGCTTTGATATTTATGTATGAATAAGAGATAATTAAGAATAAATTATCCTTAAATGAGATTTGTCATTTCAACAATATATAGGTTGGGAAGAGCAGTCAAAAGATGGATCAATGTTTATCCTAAAATAATACATAGTCATCACACAATATCACTCATCTATTTTAAAAACAAAGGTTTTAGGTGGTCTTAACCTTGCATTGTTGTCTTACAACAATATGAAAAACAAATATGTCGTACACATATTGCATCCTACTCAATAATCCACTTATAACACTCACATTTCTAATCATTATCTATGGAATTACAATACTTGTGGATTTGATATTTATGCATGAATAAGAGATAATTAAGAATAAATTATCCTTATATGAGATTTGTCATTTCAACAATATATGGGTTGGGAAGAGTAGTCAAAAGATGGATCAATGTTTATCCTAAAAGAATACATAGCCATCACACAATATCACTCATCTATTTTAACAACAAATGTTTTAGGCAGTCTTAACCTTGTATTGTTGTCTTACAACAATATGAAAAGACAAATATGTCTCACACAGATTGCATCCTACTCAATAATCCACTTATAACACTCACATTTCCAATCATTATCTACAAAAGACTAATATTGTTCGTTGAACAAAAACTAATGTAGAATAACAATTTAAACACAACAAATGTGTGCAAAAAAATATAGCCCTTGGCTAGCTTCCTTTCAAAAAAGCATCAAATTATAAAAATGGAGATGCCAACAAATTATATTAGCATTCGTCCATATAATTTCATCAAGAAACAAAATATACAACAAAAGCTGATACAAGAACAACAAACATTGTATTTCTTATTACAAACTCATACAAATTTCATATCCTTGCCTTTTTCCAAATCCATTTACAATAAAGATACATTCCCCTTAGAGAGACATTTTTGAAAACCCATGGATGATTGACACATGTTACTTTGTAACAACTTGATGAACTAACTTGAAATTGCATGGATGCAAAATCATGTGAACTACTTGGGAGAAGTTCACAAGAGTCTAAGCTATTTGAAGAATTAGTTAGAGCTAAATTATGCTCCATCTACCCGAGTTGATGAATAAATTGTTTCATGTTGACATGGAAATGTAATAGAAATATGTAGAAGGCCCATATTTGAATGCTTAGACTATGACGTTGACTATTGAAGACAAACATGGCATTCGATGAGTAGATTCTACTAATCACATCACAACAACCAAAGTAGTCAATATGGAGCTTGCATGGGAGGATCCTACCACCATCATTCTATATTGGTCAAATGAAATTTGATAGAAGAAAGTGCCAAGATATAAATGCAACATTTGCTTTCAAGCCCCAACAACTTTTCCATAGCAGCTTGATGTTCCTAATTAGGGATGGCTAGTTGAGAGCTAACACATTGTTAATACCTACCAAACTAGATAAGAGAACACTAAAGGCTTCAAGGGAGGAATTGGAATGTATCATGTTCCATGTGAGTCTTGCTGAGTAAGCAAAGCAACCTACAAGGAACAATGGGAAATCACAAATCCCTCTTTCCAAATGAAGCCATCATACTCCATGGGAAGCAAATGTCTAAGCATATTTTTTTTATCAAGAACGAATTAAATCAAGATTTCCTCATTTTGATTATGCACATTCTTAAAATATTTCCTTCACTTCTTCCTCAAAATTCATAGAGATGTAAGAAAAAGAAAATATAATAACCCTAGAAGAACCAAGACACCATTGTCAATTTTATCAAATAATGCTAACTAATACTTAACCCTTTCCCACAAACAATTTTTCTGAGTGTGATTTACCAAAAAATCATGGTCTCCTTTTAGAACTAAATACTAGGATTAATAATTCCTTTAGTAAACTCTTAGCTAAGATTACACCACCCTAAGCATCCCTTATCTCTAAGCATGCCATCATTGACCATCTACTACGCCTTGAAACATATGCTTACACACTTCAAAGGTTCTCAATAGAGTTCAATTGATGCAAAGGAGTTACATCACATAATATTTATGAATATTTTTCCATCCATATGACATATTCCTCATTTGATGGCCACTTGTCTTCAAGAATTATAGCCAACCTATTTTTGTGGGTGAAGTACCTTGTCTCTAGCAATACTTTTGTTTCCTCAACAAATTTCTCCAATCTTGATTCCAAATTTAGCAGGCTATCCAACTTTGCATTACATAGGATTGGGTTAATTTTATCTCCTTGGGTGATTGATGTGACCAAGGTTGGAGTTATGCTATGAAATTCTTCCTTTCAATCAACTAATTTCATCTCGTGGCCATCATCAAGCATTGAAGGTAACAAATACTCCTCAAGTGTCTTAAAATTATTCAATTTGTCCTTAAGGGTCAAACAAAACATCAATTAAGATCCCACTGACCTCATGAATACTTGAAATTTCTCCAAGGGTGTTGGAATTATATTTTGCATACCATTGAATGGTATTCATCATTAACATCCTTGGAATCGACATACTCAATATTTGCCTCAATGTTGACCCACTTTTGATCTGGTTTTCTTGAGCCTTTATCAAATTGTCATAACAGACCTGAACATCATCAACCTTGTGCAAGATGCATGATATTTTGTGGTTTAAGAGATTATTGACCAAGTCAACATTGTCTTTCATTCCTTTATCTCTTTCCCAACTTCTACATCCTATCTCTCACTCAATATCTCCTTCAAATATACAAATTGTAGTAACAATGTATCCCTATCTTACAAGGATGTATACCTTGGAGTAGTAAGAGGTGTTGCAGGTTCTATTGCAATATAGCTAAGTAGAGCAACAATTGATGGGACCTTGTTGTATTCATACAACTTATTATGATCTTTCTATAATTTTCCAAAGTCTTCTTACAATTTCTTAGTTGTTGCTTCACTAAATAGAGTTGTGATAACTACCAGAGATGTAGCTTGAGGTGTAGTTGTGTCACCTAATCTGCTTACAGTCAAATTTCTTATGAGTTCATTCATGTCCCATGCCACTTGTAACTTATCATGTTCAAGAGTCACTACCCATATGACCAAGGTTTCATATTTAATACTGAAACAATAACCTAACGTAAAGTTCCTTAGCCTTCTCTTTAGATCCTAGGATGTCTTTGTTAGTAATGTAGACACGTAAAAAGTACCAATTGACATTGTGCATCTGATCCCGACTACTAACATCGTTTCATCCTGAATCATCCTTCGGTCTAACCATTTAATCAAGTTCCCCTATTTTGATTAAATTCATCAATTTCCATCCCTTAATTAAATAAATCATTTTATCTAATTAAGTCTCTCTTTTGTTAATTAAATCAATCCATCTGATCTAATTATCCCCATTTAATTAAATAGTCCATTTTATTTGATTAAATATCTAAAGTCTATCTATTAAATTAAATAAATTAAAACCTTATTTAATTTAATCTAACATCATCTTTTTTAATTAAATAAATCAAAATCTTTATTTAATTAATCTCTTATCATATTCTTCTCATATTTGATTTAAATAAATCCACAAATCTAAGTCAAATTTGTCACATCATCTAATCTCTCATTAAATTAATTAACTTTGATTAATTTAATCTCTTATTATGTCCCATCCTCCAACTTTTTCCACTTGCACATGAAAATAGATTTAATTGATTTATTAAATCCCTATTTTCCTCAACAAGGCATCTTTTTGGAATATTCTCCAAGTTTGAATTCAAAAATCCAAGTTTACATGTACATCCAACAAGGCATTTACTCCATCTTACATGTCCTTTGCCTTGAGCCAAGTGGCATTTAATGCATTTTCCCTTCCCTCTTGCAAGTTACTTCAACAAAATTCAAAATTCAAAAATAGGCATTTATTGGCACAATCCTCAAAACATGCACATCCTTCATTCATTCATAGGTTGACAAGTGGCATCTTACCATTGGTTGAATGTTAGTCCCACATTGCTCAAATTTGGACATTCATCCATCTTCTCATTCTATAAATGAAGAACTCATCTCCTCATTTGATCATCCACAAATTATGCAAAGTTACCATGCTCAAATATCTATCAAATTCCATCCATCTTAGCTAGGTTATGTAGGTTTTTAGCTTGGAGTACTCATCCTTCATCAACAAAGTGGATCATTCGTCAACACTTATCAACATACATCAATCTTGCACCATAGGAGTTGGGAAGGGCCAATTTTCACATCAAATTGGCACCAATTCCCCCATGGGATCAAGAGTTTGCTTGCTTAAATAGGATTCAATATTTATTTTGGTGTTTTCATTGTGTTCTTCATTGCTTTTTTCCTAGTTTGAGCTATGTTAATGGATTTCATGGGGAATCCTTATTCTTACTTGCAATTGGTTATCTAATGTGTTTATTCTCATTGTTTTGCAGGTATTAGGATTGGGGTTCACACATTTGGCGCTAGGAGGGAAAAATCTCATTTTTAATCACTTTTCTCACAAAATTCTATGTTTTTGTTTGTACACAGAAAAATTCCAACGCTGGAAGCTCAGCATTGCCATATAGCACTGCTGGTTCTCTAGCGTCGCCATACAACACTGTTGCAAATTCGAACCGCGGCGTTGAAATCCTCCCACCTAAGAATTTGAATTCCAAACTATGATGCTTGACCAATCCGACCCGTAGGATTTTTCAAAAGAATCAAACAACGATGTTGCGCAAAAGTGCGACGCAGTTGAGCTCACTAGCCCTGACACAGAGCGACGCTGATTGGTAAGCGACGCTCTACAACACCGCTGGGAAATCAAACTGTGACGTAGTCATGGGTTGTGTCGTTGGTAGGGAGTAAAAAGTTGAAGTTAAATTTTAGCACGTGCTTTTTGTCAATGATGAATTTATCTTCTGTTTTTTGCTTTTTGACCTCTGTATTTTGCAGAATCTGACTAGTTTTTCTTTCTTGTAGGTTGGATCACTTGAAAACGAAAGAGAAGGGAGCATAAGGATGATATTTCACAAAATCAAAGTGTTTTTAAACACTTTTTAAGAAATTGTTATCTCTTTTTCCTTAGGACACTAATTTCGTTTGGGTTTTAAAAAGAATCCTTTCAATTTTTGCAAAGGCTTAAAATGAACATTAGGCTTACAACTTACTAGAGTTTGTTTTTTGGTTAACAATTGAACAAAGCAACTCTCATTTGTCTTTTGGTGCTTAAAAAAAATAACAATTGCTTTGGGGATCTAAAATGAACAAGTCCAACTTTATTTTGTGATGGCTTACTTAAACTAACCTCATGGAAAAAGGATGTATGCGCTTCTCTCGCTTTAGCGATCTTGAGAATC
>VDFB02179917.1:0-24976 GCA_007258455.2 Sequoia sempervirens
CTTATTTTGATGTTGCTGAATGTCATTGAGGAATGTAAGATTTGCTCATAGCTCATGAAATAAAAATGCTATCATTCTGGGTATTGAATCTATCAATCTTTTTATGAGGGGCGACCATTCTTTCCAGTTTCTAGATTTTTATTGTGTCTCTTTGATTTTATTAAGGAAATTCGCCCTTGCAGCTGGGCCGTACCATCTTGAAGTACATTGGAGTTTGTGCAAAAATAAATAAGGCTTGTTTTGGGTGGTTTAGGGATTGCATCTTGGGCGCCTACATTAGTATAGTAATCTGCATTTGATCTTTCATCAATAGGATGTGTTTAGAGTGAGTTATGTGCATTTTAATGGGTTATCATGCTGATGTTCTGTATTAAATCTGTCAAAAACAGTCATACCAGATTTGAGGAAGTTCATTATTGGTGCGAGGAGTTGATATTCAAAGAGTTAGCGAGTTTAGAAAGGGTGCTTATCTTGCTATAGCTTTGGAAGTTCTTATTCTTATGATATTGGAAAACTCTCTAATTTGATTGTAAGCTGAACAGTAGTACTGTCAGCAATTCTCTCCTTTCATTTGAATTTACATGTACTTCCCACTGAATAAGTGGAAGAGGCTGGCTTGCCGCCTATTTACTGTTTTGCATTGTAATTTCCTAAGTCTCTGCCATATGGTCGCCTCCTATCCATCACGGATTGAGTAGCACATACTTGGTGTTGAGCTAATTTTCAGTATTGCATTAGGTAAAGTCCTCGACGCATGTAAGTAGTTCATAGGCGCATCATGGTTAAGTTCTTGTTCAACATTTCCTTTGAGATCCTCGACCAATGCTACACCTTGCCCATCAGGATCACGGTGCTTGACCGGGTGGAAGTTACTTTCCCGCGCCGTTTTGGTTTTATACTAACCTTAGCAGATGCGTGTTGCATTAATCATTTGTGAAAAATTAAAAAAAAAAGTGGTCGGTTCATTACGGTGGTATCGAGGCCATGATTACAACTTTGCCCTCCTGATGATTCCGGTTGTCAAATGGTGTGATGGTTACGAATATTACACGGAAGGTCGAGGCGGGAAGACAACGGACCACGATTTAAGCGTTTGACTGAATGTTCACTGTCGGAGGCTTTGAAAGCGAGAATAAGCAGTGGATACGGGTAAAACAGTTGAGAACATGTCAGACAATCTTAGGACAGCCATGGAAGAAAAGGATGCAAGGATGGAAAAGAAGTTTGATGGAATGATTGAGATGATGTCTCGATTACTTGCTAAAATGGATCAGCAAGCTACTCAGAACCATACTCCGAATCAAAACCATGCTACAGGAGAAAGCAGTGGTGTCAATGGAAACAATGGGAATAATGGGAACAATGGAAGCAATGGGAATAATGGGAACAATGGTAATGGAGGCAGCAGAACTATTGGACAGCATGATACCATCTCTAGCGGATCAGCCTCTAGACCGCTCTTTCCTACATTCACTCCAAGGGAAGAACAGCAAGTTGAAGCTACCGTTCCTTTGGTAGACGATGCTAGGTAAGCCTACATGGAGTACTCCACCCTACCACCTGATCTTAGGGACCAATGGTCCTTTGATCAATTCTTGAATCAGAGAAACAGAAGACACAGAGGAAGAGTTGATAACCGAGCTTATATGGCTCCTAGAATTGATTTTCATCAAGCCTTAGGGAAGGTAACATTGGCTCACTTTGATGGAAGTGATAAGTGTTCGGCAAGATCGTGGGTTCAGAAGTTAGATAATTACCTTTCACTTCGTCCCATGCCAGAAGAAGATGCCATCAAGTTTGCAACACTCCATTTAGAAGGAGCTGCCCATGAGTGGTGGTACCATGGTTTGGTCACTCTTGGCCATAACCTTATTCAAACTTATGGAGAATTCACCAACAAGCTGATTGAAAGGTTCGACACTAAGGATCCTGAAGTAAGATTTCGCGAGCTTGCACAACTCAAGCAGCATGGCTCCTTGGATTCTTACATTGCTGATTTCCAGAGGCTTTCCGTGATGGTGCCCAACATCACCGAAAGAAGATTGGTCGTTTTGTTTTCTGAAGGTTTGGTTGAACCCTTGAAAGGGTGGGTTAAGGCTTTCGATCCACCAAGTCTTGATGAGGCAATCAAGAAGGCTCGTAGTATGGAGTTATCAGCCCCTAGGCCTAAATTTCCGCCTAAGCCTTTTGGCCATAAGAAGGATAAGCATAAGAGACATTCTTCTAATCAGCACAAGAAGTTCCCACCTAAGTTGACTGAAGAGCAACGTGAACAGCTCAGAAAGGAGGGCAAGTGTTACACATGTCTAGAGCCTTGGACTAAAGGCCATAGATGTCCTGGAAGAGGGCGTTATAATCAAATGGGGACCTATTCTGATTATGAATCAGCATCTGATATGTCTGATCAGCAGTCTTATTTTGGGGACAGCGAAGACGAAAGGGCCACAGAAGAGTCCGATCATGAGCAAGGAGTTGGGGCCCCTATTGCCCAACTCTCTAGTTTCCAAAAGAACGAATCTTTCAAGGTTCGTGGTGGAGTAGGAGGTCATCGTATTGTGGCATTAATTGATACTGGTGCAACACATAACTTCATTGATGAAGGTGTGAATTTTTAAAGAGGTCTCACATTGAAGAATTTGAGACTTCAGTGCTTCAGTGGCTGATGGGTTCCGCATTTCCTGCTACGAGTTCTTGTGTCCTTTTGATTTGAGACATGAAGTCAAGATGACTTCTGCTCTTGAACTATTGGGTGACAGGATGCAGTTTGGGCGCTGGGTGGTTACTTTCATGGCCAAATCTTCTCCAACCTACAAACTAATGGAGCTCAGAACCAATCACGTGCTTGAGAGAGTTGTTTGAGAGGGTATCCTATTAAAGACTGGTCTCGTATAGTTTTCTTTCCAAAAGGATGGGAAGGGCGAAGACAGACATGACCAGAGTGGAGTGGGCTGCGGAATGCATGGTTCTTCCAGCTAGTCCAGTTGAGACAAAGAGGGAATATCCTCCAGATATTCAATCTATACTCACCAAGAGGAGTAAGGTGTTTGCTGATCTACCTCCTGGGCCACCACCGGAAAGAGGAGTTGAGCATGTCATTGAGCTCAAAGAAGGGGCCAAACCAGTCATCACAACTCCTTATCGATATCCTAAGAAGCAGAAGGATGAAATTGAGAAGAACATAAGAGAACTCCTGGAGATGGGCTTCATTCGCCCTAGCAAAAGTCCTTTTGCTTCAGCTGTAGTTCTTGTGAAGAAGAAAGATGGCACCATCCGCATGTGTGTAGATTATCGTGCCTTGAATCAAAGCACAATAAAAAATCGGTATCCTATTCCTCGGATCGATGAGCTCATTGATGAGCTACATGGTGCTAAATTCTTCTCCAAAATTGATTTGAGATCGGGTTACTATCAAATCCGGATGAGGGGCTCAGATGTTGAGAAGACGGCATTCAGATGCCACTATGGTCGACTGAGTTCTGGTCTGCCACTGAAACTGACAATACTCCAGCCACTCTCGGTCTTGCATGAGCAGAGTTTTCCGGAAGCGGTTGAAATTTGTGATAATTTTCTTTGATGATATTCTCATCTTATTAAGGCGTGGAAAACACCTCAAGCACTTGGAGGAGAGTGTAGCATTCTTGAATCCCGAGGTTTGTTTTGCAAAGGTCAAATGTGAATTTGGAATGGAAGGCTTCTGTGACCCATGTCATGTTGTTTGAAGGGTGAGACAGTCGGAAAAAGATCAAGGCTATATTAGATTGTACCGGAGAAAATTTGACTCATTTGAAGAGTTCTTAGATTCTTTGTGGCTTCTCTGAGAGGTTTATAGGGGTAATTCTCAAGTGCTGCTCCTTACTGATCTCTCTCACTAAAGGGGCTTTCATGGTGTGAGAAAAAGCTCGAGTGTATTTGATAAGTTAAAAGAAATCCTTGAGTTCTTGTCCATGTGTGTACAGATTTCTCAAACCCTTTAGATTCTGATTGTGATGCATCAAGGGAAGGTATTGGGGCCGTTTTGATGCAAGATAAGCATCCAATTGTATTTGAAAGCAGAAAATTAAGAGGGGTCGAAAGGACCTATTCAATCTATGACAAGGAAATGCTTGCAATCATGCATGCATTAGCCAAGTTCAGACAGTATCTGGTGGGGAGGAAATTCGTGGTCAAGACTGATCACAACAGTCTCAAGCACTTTATGCATCAGAAGGACTTGAATGAGAGACAGCAGAAGTGGGTGAGTAAGCTACAAGCTTACGATTTTGACATTTAGTATGTCAAAGGGAAGAATAACATTGTGGCTGATGCTTTGTCCAGAAGGCCTCACTTGAGCTCATTGTGTGAGCTTAATGCTGATTGGAAGGAGTTGTTGCTTGCTGATTATGCCAAAACTCAGTTTGCAACCAGCGTTATTGAAGGTACTTTTCATGATGAAAGGTACAAGGTAGTTGATGGGTTGATCCACTACAAGGGAAGAATCTTCTTGGTGGCTGATTCTAAACTTAAGAAGAAGATTTTGGTGACTTTCCATGACAGTCCACTTGCTGGTCATCAAGGGTACTTCAAGACATACAAGCAGATTCGAGAGAGATTCTCTTGGAAGGGGTTGAAAGATGATGTTCAGCGTTACATCAAGGAGTGTAGTACTTGTCAAATGAATAAAAATGAGCACTCTCTTCCAGCTGGTCTACTGCAGCCACTTCCCATTCCAAGTCAAAAATGGGAAAGTATCTCTATGGATTTCATCACCGGGTTACCTAGGGCCCAAGGCAAAGACTGTATTTATGTTGTAGTGGACAGATTGACCAAATTTGCTCATTTTTTTGCCATCACTAGCACATTTACAGCAGCTCAAGTTGCAGATTTGTTCTTCCATGAAGTGTTTAGATTGCATGGGTTGCCTAAAAATATTGTGAGTGATAGGGACAGCAAGTTCCTAAGCACCTTTTGGCAGGAGATTTTTAGGATGAGTGGTACAGTGCTTACTCCAAGCACTAGCTATCACCCACAAACGGATGGTCAAACGGAGATTGTGAACAAGTGGTTGGAGGGCTATCTCAGGAATTATGTCTCGGAGCAGCAAAGAGCATGGGTGAAATGGCTCCACTTGGGTGAGCATTGCTACAACACCTCTTTCCACATGTCAATAAAGATGTCTCCATTCATGGCACTCTATGGTTATGAGGCTCCAAGCTTTGCTGATTTGGTGTTTGGCGATAGCAGAGCTCCCCAAGCCAAGGATTGGTTGCAGCAGAGCCAAGATGTTTTGAAATCCTTGAAGGACAATCTTCAAATGGCACAAAATCAGCAAAAGATGTACGCTGATCAGCAGCGTGTTGAGCGCTCATTTGAGGTTGGTGATATGGTATATCTTCGGCTTCAGCCCTATAGACAATCCACACTTAAGAAGAGTGGAGCTGAGAAGCTGAAACCACGCTTCTATGGACCATTCAAAGTTGTTAGGAAGGTTGGAGCGGTGGCTTATGAGTTGGAACTACCTTCGAGTAGTAAGGTCCACAATGTCTTCCATGTGTCTCGCCTCAAAAAGGCACTTGGACACAACGTTGTGGCTTCATCACAGTTACCTCCTTTGGATGAAGAAGGGCAGTTGACTTTGGTTCCAGAACAGATTATTGATTTCAGAGAGCGTTCTTTGAGGAGGAGAACAATCAAAGAGTATTTGGTAAAGTGGAAGAATTTACCATTGGAGGATGCTACTTGGGAGGATGAGGAGATTCTACAGCATCCAGACTTGCGATTGCTTGAGGGCAAGCAATCTTGGGGAGGGCGGACTGTAATGTCCCCTTCTCAGCAGTGATCGGTTCTGTTGACCGTTGGCCTATTCCGGAGACCACAGTACATCAGGATGGTGAAATTAGGGTTTCCCTAGTTTTGAGGAGGTTGTTGCTTAGGTTGGAGTTTGATTGAAGTTCTTTAAAGGTTTTGAGCTTAGCATGATGGTGTGTTGATTTGGCATTAGGGCAACTTGAATTTACTATTTTAGTAAATTCCTATTTTTAGCGATGGGCGATTTAGGTTGATTCGGTTGGATCCTTCTTAGTTGTTTTAATTTGGCACTTCAGATTCTTGGCCTTGGGCGCATTTTTCTTGGACAGATAAGTATTTTCATTATAATATTATTATTTTAATATTATACCCCTTGCCTAGCAGTGCAACTTTAAGTTGTTTTTTAAAAAGGGGACTTTTGAGGGTCATGGCGTCATAAGGAGATAAATTATAATTTTAAATGTCAAATGTTGAGACTAAAGAAAAGGGACGCCCTTTTGAGAGATTGATTTATTTTTAAGAAGAAAAAGTGAAATATTTTATTGATGAAAAAGGACGCCATCTTTTGGAGGGAAAAGGTGAATTTGAAATTAGGGTTTGGGCGCCCTCTAGAAGCTTCTAGATGTTTCTCTCCCGTCTATTTAACCAGGCCTCAGCTCTTCATTTGGGATCTTTTGTCTACTACACCGTTATGCTGCTGAATTGTCTTCAGGCACTCGCTTCGAGGAAAGCACACCTCCTAGCATGGGCTCATCTTCTTGCTTGAAAGATAGCAACTAGTTGAGAGGTTAGCTTGTATTAGGTTTGAATTGCATTTCCAGTTGAGTAATTGCATTTTGGAGTTCTAGTTTACATTTTCTGTCATATTTTGATGTTGTTGAATGTCATTGAGGAATGTAAGAATTGCTCATAGCTCGTGAAATAAAAATGCTATCATTCTGGGTATTGAATCTATCAATCAGTTTGTGAGGAGCGACCATTCTTGCCAGTTTCCAGATTTTTATTGTGTCTCTTTGATTTTATAAAGGAAATTCGCCCTTGCAGCTGGGCCGTACCATCTTGAAGTACATTGGAGTTTGTGCAAAAATAAATAAGGCTTGTTTTAAGTGGTTTAGGGATTGCATCTTGGGCGCCTACATTAGTATAGTAATCTGCATTTGATCTTTCGTCAATAGGATGTGTTTAGAGTGAGTTATGTGCATTTTAATGGGTTATCATGCTGCTGTTCTGTATTAAATCTGTCAAAAACCAGTCATACCAGATTTGAGGAAGTTCATTATTTGTGCGAGGAGTTGATATTCAAGAGTTAGTGAGTGTAGAACAGGGTGCTTATCTTGCTATAGCTTTGGAAGTTCTTATTCATGTGATATTGACAAAACTCTCTAATTTGATTGTAAGCTGAACAGTAGTACTGTCAGCAGTTCTCTCCTTTCATTTGAATTTACATGTACTTCCCACTGAATAAGTGGAAGAGGCTGGCTTGCCGCCTATTTACTTGTTTTGCATTGTAATTTCCTAAGACTCCGCCATATGGTCGCCTCTGATCCATCACGGATTGAGTAGCACATACTTGGTGTTGAGCTCATTTTCAGTATTGCATTAGATAGGGATCCTCTGACCGTATGCTCGTCGTTCACCGGCGCATCACTTGGTTAGAGTTCTTGTTCAACATTTTCCTTTGAGATCCTCTGACCAATGCTCACACCTTGCCCACATCGGGATCCTGGTGTACATTCTGGTTAGAGTTACTTTCCGCATCGTTTTGGTTTATGCTAACCTTAACGGGTGCGTGTTGCGTGTAATCATTTGTGAAAAATAAAATAAAAATTGGTCGGAGTTCATTACTGCATACGTCTGGCGGTACGCCAAATCGAAGAATTTGTGACTAGGCTCGTTGGATAGATAAAAATGATTAAGCTCAAAGCGTGAAGACCCGGCGTGAGCAGGAGAGCTCATCGATAGGCTAAAGGCTAAATGCCTCTATTTGTAGAAATACTGCTTTGTAAATTGTATGTTGGTCCGCCCGTGAAATTACGTGCTTGGTAGAACTTCCGCCATGATCACCTGGAACGTCGGATCGACAAGCAGGATGATGCATCGCGGAGCTAGGCTAGAGTAGTACTGATGTTAGGAAGACTTAGTATGCAAATCACCATCTGAAGAGTCCTTTAAACCATTACGGGCTGTACTTGCGGAATCAGCGGGCTTCGAAGCGTGAAACTCCATTACCAGGCGATCTTGAACTGTTGCTGCGGAGTTAAAACTTCGGATGACTGCGTTTGATATCTCGTTGGATAAGCAGACTAATTGTGAACAAATTGACTGTATCAGCTATCAGAAATGCCAAGATTTACCCCCTCCTTAAGATGGGCGCCCTCAGGCTAGAGTTGTGCTTTTGCCTGAAAGTGACAAAATTCTCATATTTGGAACTTTAGGGATTTCAACTTCTGATGCTGTTTGCCGGAGCTGTGGGTCTCGGAAAGCTTCGCTGGATAGCTTATCGGATAGCCAGACCAATTCTGAAGAGATTGACTGGATGCTTGAACACTTTCAACAAGATCTTAACCTTCAAAAAGTTGGGCGCCCCTGGGCTATAGTTGCACTTTTGTGCTTTTTCCTGAGAAATCTTCATAAATTAATCACTGAAAACTCTGTCTCGATCACTGGAATGACCGTATGCAACATGAAATGCTGTCGTGAGATGTCCCTCCATCGTGAAACGCTCCATTCTGAGTCTCTGCTTCAGGTTCTGTTCAATATAACTGACTTTGACTGACAAACTATTGACAAAAACTCCATGCTTGATATTGCCCAAAATTGTATTTTACCTCATTTTAGCAAGATTTAGACTTTTTTAATGCAAAATGCCTTGATGAAGCAAAAAATTTGGTTTGGGTACAACAAGAGACACCACCTTCGACTCTGAATGAGCGGCAAGGTCTTCATCAGCGGTTTAGCCAAACAATGAATAATGCGTTAGGCGGATGTGACTAGATTTCATGATGTTTTCCTTTAGCATTTGAGATGAGGCTTTGACTTTTCATGGGTTTATGGATGTGCATAAACCTAGAGAGTAGATTTGATAGTAGAGCTCCTCAACATCAATAGGCATAGCCACGGTGAAACGAGAGTTCTGATATCTGATCGACAAGATTACCTTGCATATTTTGATGGTTCTAATAAAAGTTCAGCGAGGTCTTGGGTACAAAAACTAGACAATTACCTATCATTGAGACCTATGCAGGAGGACGAGGCCATTAAGTTTGCCACACTGCATCTTGACGGGTTGGTGCATGATTGGTGGCATCACGGCATGTACACACTTGGCAATCATGCAGTTACTACTTACCAGGAGTTCACCAGCAGGCTCATAGAGCGTTTTGACAAGAAGGATCCAGAACTCTATTTTAGGGAGCTAGGTCAGCTTCAACAGAAAGGGAGTTTGGATTCCTACATAGGTGAATTTCAGAGGGTTGCAGTCATGGTGACGGGCATTTCAGAGAGGACACTTGTTATTCTCTTCATAGAGGGTTTGATGGAGCCGATGAGAGGTTGGGTCAAGGCATTTGATCCTCCTACTCTTCAGGAGGCCATGAGGAAGGCACGTAGTATGGAGCTTGCAGCACCTCACAACAAGTTCACTTCAAGCTCGACACCTTACACGAGGCCTAATAGGTCATTTGACAGGAATAGGCGATTTGACAGGAATAGGGATCCACCTGATCCTAAGAGACAGAATGCACCACCATTTGACAGGGAAACGTTGAATGATTTACGTAAGAAAAAGTTGTGTTTTTGGTGCAAGGCACCCTATGATGAAAAGCATGTATGTCCTCTTCGTCCCAAAGTGAAAAATAACCAAATGGAGTGGTTTTATGAGGGAGAAGAGCAATCTGATCTATCAGACCAGAAAGCTGATTCAGAGCATTCAAATGATAAGAGGTCTGAAATTGATGGTGAAAATGGAGGAAGTTACAAGAGGCACATTTGACTAGTCTTCAGAGAGATGGGTCTTTTAGACTTGGTGGACTCCTAGCAGGTCAGAAAGTGATCACTCTACTCGACACTGGTGCTACTCATAATTTTATAGATGCACGGTTGGTAGAGAGACGAGGCATACAGACAGAGGAGTTTGAAGGTATTCGAGTCAAGGTGGCTGATGGGTACACCCTCAAATGTGATAGAAAGATAATAGATCTTCTGATGTGGCTGAACAACTATGAGTTCAAGACTGAATTCTATGTTGTTAATATGGGGGATACTGATGTGGTACTTGGGATGGCATGGCTTCACGATTTGGGTGAGTTCACACTCAATCTTCAGGATATGGAGATGAAGTTTAAGGTGAACGGGAAACCTCATGTCATCAAAGCCATCAGAGAGAGTAATCTGAGGATGGTATCGTACAGACGGATGGAGAGACTCATTTTTCATGATATGGTTGATTGGGCTACAGAGTGTATGTTATTACCAGCATAGCAGGAGCAACAGAAGGTTGAGTACCATCCAGACATTCAGATACTGAGGACTAAACACTCTAAAGTGTTTAGTAACATTCCACCTGGCAGACCTCCAGACAGAGGCATTGAGCACATTATCGAGTTGGAGGAGGGCGCAAAGCCCATTATGATTACACCCTACAGGCATCCGAAACGGCTCAAGGATGAGATAGAGAAGACAATCAAGGAGCTGTTGGCTATGGGGCATATAAGACCTAACAAGTCACCTTTTGCTTCATTGGTCGTATTGGTGAAGAAAAAGGATGGATCACTACGGATGTGTATAGATTACCACCAACTCAATAAGAAAATAATTAAGAACAAGTACCCGATACCCCGCATCAATGAGTTGATTGATGAGTTGCACGGTGCCATCTTCTTCACGAAGATTGACTTGAGATCTGGGTACCATTTGATTCAAATGAGGGAGTAGGACATAGAGAAAACCGCTTTCAGATGCCATTGCGGTCACTTCGAGTTCTTGGTTATGCCTTTCGGTTTAACCAATGCACCTACTACCTTTCAGGCTACCATGAACAGGGTCTTCAGTTCTCAGCTACGGAGATTTGTGTTGGTCTTCTTCGATGACATCCTGGTGTACAGTAGGTCATGGGAGGAGCATTTAGCTCACTTGGATACAGTTTTGGGTTTCTTGGCTGAGGAGTCCTTTTATGCCAAGGAGTCCAAATGTGAGCTAGGCATGGCTGAGTTGTTGTATCTTGGGCACATTATCAGTGCGAAGGGAGTCAGTATGGACCCTGAGAAGGTCCGAGCTATAGTTGAATGGCCAGTACCAGAGAACCTTATGTAGCTCAGAGGATTCATTGGGTTGTGTGCTTTTTATAGGAGATTTGGTAGTGGGTTCTCACGTCACGCTGTACCCCTTACTGATTTGAAAAAGAAAGGGGCTTTTGCTTGGTCACCACAGGCTCAGGAGTGCTTTGACAGGTTTAAGGTGATCATGACTTCATGTCCAGTGTTAGCATTACCAGACTTCACGAAGTCATTTGATTTGTACTGTGATGCTTCAGGAGAGGGCATTGGTGCTGTTTTTATGCAGGAGAGACACCCTATTTCTTTTGAGAGTAGGAAGCTTAGGGGTCCAAAGAGGTTTTATAGCATCTATGCCAAGGAGATGTTAGCCATTATGCATGCTTTGGCTAAATTCAGGCAATACTTGGTGGGCAGAAAGTTCAATGTGCGTACAAACCACAACAACCTGAAACACTTCCTTGGACAGCGAGACCTAAATGAGAGACAACAAAAATGGGTCAGCAAATTGCAGTCGTATGATTTTGACATTACCTTCATTAAGGGGAAGCAGAATGTTGTAGCTAATGCCTTGTCTCGAAGACCTCAGTTAAATGCTATGGCATAGATCTCCGAGGATTGGAGGCATCGGATCATTACAGAGTATGCTAAGAACCCATTGGCTTCCAGCATCGTTGATGGGACATAGCAGGATAGTCAGTATACCGTTGTGAATGACTTGATCATTTACGAGGGGTGGATTTTTCTGGTTCCTGATTCAGAGTTGAAGAATCTGATTAAAGCCTTTCATGATTTTCCTAAAGGCGGGCCATCGTTATTTCATAACGCTATATAAAGGCTGAGAATGCGGGAGCGGTTTACTTAGAATGGCTAAGGCCGATGTTCGCCGGTATGTATGAGAGTGTTCTGTTTGCCAGCAGAACAAGCAGGAACACACATATCCTGCTGGATTGCTTCAGCCACTTCCGATACCTGGCAGGAAGTGGGAATGTTTATCGATGGAATTTATCATGGGTTTGCCGAAAGCCCAAGGTAAAGATTGCATTTATGTAGTTTTCGATCGGCTGACAAAATATGCGCACTTCTTTCCGATCACTACTACATTCACAGCATCGCAGACTGCAGAGCTTTTCTTTAGAGGTATTAAAATGCATGTGGTTTGCCTCGGACTATAGTCAACGATAGGACAGTCAGTTCATGAGCAACTTTTGGCAGGATGAGTCACTTTTGGCAGGAGTTATTTAGACTTTGTGGGACTGAACTGACACCTAGAACTAGCTACCATCCCCAGACAAATGGACAGATGGAAATTGTCAATTAAGTGGGTGGAAGGATATTTGCGCAATTACATAGCTGGACAACAAAGAGCTTGGGTGAGGTGGATATACCTCTGTGAGTATTGTTATAACTCTACTCACCACATGACTATACAGATGACGCCCTTCATGGAATTGTACGAGTATGAGGCGCCCAACCTTTTGGATTTGATTTTTGGTGATAGCAGAGTGCCTAGCACAAGTGACATGATGCAGGATCAACAGGACATTTTGAGGTCTCTCAGAGATAATATCCAGCGGGCACAAAATCAGCAGAAGCAGTATGTTGATCAGAAAAGGGTTGAGCATTCCTTTGCAGTGGGTGACATGGTGTATCTCATGTTACAGCCATATCGTCAGTCCACTCTATGGAAGAGTGGTGTAGAGAAGTTGAAACCTCGTTACTATGGTCCATTCCGAGTTATCAGACGAGTGGGCGAGGTTGCTTATGAGTTGGACTTACCGGCGGATAGCAGGGTGCATAACGTATTTCATGTCTCATGCCTGAAGAAGGCATTGGGTCAGCATGTGATTCCCTCTCCAGTACTGCCACCCCTTGATGACGAGGGGAAGTTGATATTAGTGCCTGAGGCCATCCTCGATGTTAGAGAGAGACATCTTCGGAGGCGGGTTATCAGAGAGTATTTGATCAAATGGAGACTTGCCGGTTGAGGATGCTACTTGGGAGTCAGAGGAGATTTTACAACATCCAGAGCTGAGATTGCTTGAGGACAAGCAATTTCAGGGAGGGCAGACTGTAATGTCCCCTTCCTAGGCAGTACAGTTGTGTGTGAGGTTAGCCTATCATTCAGATCCTCGTAGGCTGGCAGAGGTGTTTAGAGGATCACTTGAGGCAGTTATCCAGCGTTTGGGAACATCACTCCTTTAGTTGATTCAGGTTTGGGCCTTTGCAGAAACTTTCATAGTGGTTTATAGATATTTACTATTTATAGTAAGTCAGGCAGCTGGGAGCTACTATTTTGGGCAGGGCACCTGGTTTAGCTGGTCAGCTCAGTTTCGACCCAGTTTGACAGTTTGTTGAGCAGATGAAGCATAATGGAGCATTTAATAATAATTAAATGATTATTATTTTGACTTTATGTTATAAAGTCACTTTAATGAAATATTAAAGTGATTAATTATTAATGGCATATTATAAAGTATTTATTACTTTATAATAAAGGGGATTTATTATTATAATGAGTATTTATTTATTCATTAAGAAAGGATGCCATTAATCAATTATATTGCCTAAGTCAAAAAGAGGCGAATTAATATTATTAAATGCATTTTAATTGATTTTTGGAGAAGGGGTCGAATTCTTGAGAGAGGGTATATATATTTCCTCAAAACAAATCGAATTCATATGTTGATTATTCGAATTTGTTATCATTTCTCTCTGAGAGCATTGGGGTTTGAGAATGTAATGTCCACGAGTCTCAAGCCTAACCTTCGGTGTGGATTGGCCTATTTAGGAGACGAGTAGGCTAATTAGGAAGGAGTAAATTAGGGTTTCCTATTTTTAAGGATGTCTTTGCTCGAAGTTGGTGAATTCAATGGCGGATTCTTTCTGGGTTTTCAGAGAGCTTCGCAGTGGTATGTTCATCTCAGCATACTGAGCATCTTCAGGAATTTACTATTTTTAGTAAATTCTATTTCTGGCAGTTTTTCAGATGGGTTCAGCATGGTTGACTTCCTACTTCCGTTTGGTCAGTTGACTTGGTCATTTTTGGCTTCAGGGCACAATTGGAGAGATAAGTTGAGTTATTTAATTAAAAGTCACGTTTTAATATTATATTCGAACGTTGACCCCTTGGCCTAATCTATTGACTTCATGTTGTTTTGAAAAAGTGGTCTTTTGAGGGTGGCGCCTTCATTAAAGATTATTATATTATTTACCAAAGTCAAATCAAGCTTAAAGAGGACGCATTTATTTAAGTGGGGAATTTAATTAAATGAAGTCAAATTGAAGAAGTATAGAAAAGGACGCCATCTCTTGGGATTAGGGTTTTTGACTCTGAAAAAGAAGTTAGGGTTTCGAGAAGGTCAACAGAAACTTATAAAAGGAACTTTGGTTCTTTTTCATATCTTCTGTCTACAGTATTGTTATGCTGCTGGTTTGGCTCTGGAACTGCTTCGAGGAATGAAGGCCTCCTAGCTCGGGCATCGCTTCTTGCTTGCAATACAGCGACTAGTGGTGATTTAGTCTAGTTGTGAGTTTGTTTTGAGTTGTGTGCATTGTAATCAGCTGGTGGCTGTCTAGATCAGATTATAGCATATTGGTTAATTTCTGGAAATTGCTTTTTAGCTACAGCAGATCCGTGTTTTCATTCGTAAATCATAAAATACAAAAATATATGTTATGGGTATTGCATAATCCTTTTTGTCTAGGCTAGGCGCCCATGTGTGCAAGGTTGTGGATTTTTTAGAGAAGTATATGATTTTATAAAGGAAAATCGCCCCTGTGCTGGGCCGTACCATTTGCTTTGTCTTGGGATTTGTGCATTAATTAATGCTTGCTTTTTAAGTCGGTTTTTTGTTGTTAGTTTGAGCGCCCTCATGCTAGTAGTGTTTTGCATTCAATACCACGTCATTTGAGTAATTAGGGAAGGAGTTCCGAGCTATTCAAGAAATCTATATGCTGCTGGTTATATGATGAATAATGCAGGTCAGTCATAACAGTTCGTAGAAATCTGCATCTTCATTCTTGGATGGGTGTTGAGAGCTCTCAAAGACTTTGTGGAGACTTCAATGGGGATTGCCCAAGTTGAAAGAGGTTGGATCTGTTTTGTGCTCTTGCAGTTTAAAGCTTACTTCTTAGCAAAAGAAATTCTCTAATATTGTTGCAACTCTATTCATATGCTGATTCTCATTGTTAGCAAGATATCATTTTTCATATTGTAAGCTGGCAGTAGTACTGACGGCAATTTAGAGTCTTGCTTTACCAAATTGTAATGCCCTTCTTTACTTTCAGCATTTGATAATTGCATTTAATTTACCTCCGCCCTATGGTAGCTACTTTCCCACTCTGGGTCAGCAAGCACATTCTGGGTGTCGAGTACTTTCAGCTTTTCAGTATTTCTTTCAAGCATTGTACTTTGTAACACTCCGCCATATGGTCGCCCCTCACTCCATACTGGATTGGGTAGCACATACTTGGTGTCGAGTTCCCTTTCAGCACTTAGTGTAGAAGATCCTCGACCATATGCTTTCGCCATCATCGGCGCCATTCTTGGTTATAGTTGCTTGATTATTGTTACGGTTTAGAGCTAACCCTAACGGTTTGGATTGCTTTGCTTGTTTGCAATTGAAAATTTGAAAAAAAATTGGCTCGGAATATTTTGGAGAAACCGGGGGTTTTGCAGATCATCAGATTTTGGAGAATGTTCCCTCTTGAGAATCAGACATCAAGGCTGTGCAATACCAGTTGAAGATTGTCAACAGGGTAACTTCATTCAGAGGTTGCATTCGAGCTTACTGAGGTGGATTCAGACAAGGGTTTCACAAAGATCCTTCATCTAAACAATAAGGCAATTTATTTATTCTTGTTCTGTGATCTGGCAGATTCTTCAAGGGGCCGTACCTTATTTAATGCTGCTGCCAGGGCCGTACTACTGTTGAAAGGCCGTACTTTTATTTGCAAGTTGAAATGCCTTGCCTTTTGGTCTTTTGTTTTCTCCAGTGAGGGCACCTAGATCTTTGGAGTCTTTTGCACCATTTCTGAGGCTGGAGACATTAGTTTTGAAGCTGGCCGTACCTTCCATCATTTTATGGCGGCTGCAATAACCAAGTTTTCACAATAAATGTTATTGCCTTTTTCTTTGCATGTTGATTAATCGTAGTTGTAATCATTCAGGAGTATTAATAAACCATCTTGCATCGAGATTTGATCTATATTCTGTAGTTTTATGCATCTGGTATTTTATATTATTTTTCCAGTCATTTCTTTGCAAAATTGCAATTTGTCCTTTTATTGCAAAAACACCAAAAAATCAAAATACAGAAAAACAAACAAAACTTCAGTATTATTGGCCAGTGATTGGGTTGAGAGACACCTGGTCTCTTACACATCTCCTCCAAAGTCTTAAGCATCTCTCTTGCTGTCTTCAACTTAGAGATGATTGGAACAATATGGTTCTTCACGGAATCAACTAACATCTTCTTTGCCTTAGTATCTTTCTTCTTCCATTGAATCTTCTCTTCCTCATCAGTAGGCTCGGAAACTTTGCTCTCCATGAACTCAGCCAATTCATTTTCCTCCAAGGTGAGCATAATTCTGAATCTCCAAGATGTGAAACTTGTTGCTCCCTCAAGTCTGTCCTCGATCTTGAGTCCGTTCACCATCTTAATGAAGGGATAGATGTGATCAAAGATGAGAAAGAGTAATAAGAGTAATGTTGCAATACTAAATCTGATCAAGATTTTCTTCAAACCCGCTCTGATACCATGTTAGTTTTATGATCAGATTTAATGCACAGAAATTTAATTCAAAATCAGACACAATAAGACAGCATATACCCTGGGAAAACCCTCCACTTGAGGGAGAAAAACCCAGCAACAAATATATCTCTTATATATATATAAGTAATGGCAACAAGTCTCTTTACAATGAGGCCACACACACAGCCAATATTCAGGACCGGCAATGGCTGTAATAACAAACAAGTAATCTGTTCTTACTTGACCTTCAATCTGCACTTAGAGAATTCACAATCTGCTCCTAGAAGAATTCGCACTTGTATCTTGAAGAATTCGCACTTGAGTGTAGGAAGGAATCGAACTTGCTTGATGCTTGAATGAGAGAAAATGATCTATATATACATTTGCTAGAGAGGTCGCACCTCTACAAGAACTAGGTCGGCCACCAAAGGAAAAGATAAATACAAATAATAATTATGAATTACAATGAAGGTCGGCCAAGATGAAAGTACAAAGAAGGTCAGCCAAGAGAAAATGTAATGTTGCCAAGTGAAGCGCCTCTTCACTTAATTATATCAATAAAATAAATAGCCAAAGGCTATATGCAATTTTATGTCTTCACACATGGCTGGAAGGATGAGCCCGAAGCTGCCATAACATCAACACCACATAGGCACACAAGCAGAAGGTGACTCTTACGTGTCAAAAAAAAGTGCAAACTTCATGGGACTGTGTAGAGCAAAGTGTAATTTGGGTTCTGCAAGTTGCTATGTAAGCTGAGTGAAGCCATTTAGGATCCACTCCATGCCATGGGACATGGATTTGCAAGAAGCCATTCAAAGGCTGACAGGTGGAAAAAGACAGACACCTTCTTGTCAGTTATATTAGATTGTGTAGACTGACAATTATGTGTGAGGGGCATACAAGGGCATACCATAAACAACAAGGGAAATCGACAATGGCATAGATGGAAGCTGAACTGTCATGAAATCTTAAAGATTCAATTACAAACAAGTAGTATAGGATTGACCTCATGCAAGAGGCTGCTGGAGTTGTAGCTAGAGTTGTGGGTAAAGTGTCAAGGCTGAACAGAGAAGTCATAGGCATAGCTGGGATTAAACAAAAGGGATAGCTTGTAATGTAAAGAGTCCCTGTGAGTAGACTCATTGTTGGTTGTGTTACATTGATTGGTTGGATCCCATCCATTTTGGAGTGGCCCATAGGGCCTGTAATTCTTCTGCATGTAATAGAGACTGTTTCCAGATTCTTCATGTTTTTCTTTTGTTACTTATTGTGTAACTCTGTACAACTATGAGCCGGTTGTTCATCTGACCCATTTATTGTTTGCATCATGAGTAGTTCAACCACCTCTCCAGTAGGTTCCCTGTTTGGTTCATTTTTTTCTTTTCCCATGTTAGATATTATGCTTTCTGTGTGGCACTGTTTTCAGTGTTGTGAATGGTTGTTGTCACCAAAGGTGTTTGTTGTTGTCTAGGAATGTTGCTGCCCCGAAAGAATATTGTTTGCATCATGGTACAGTTAACTGCCATCCATCGCATGTCTCTGTCAGCAATTGTTGGTGTGGATTCCTGCATTGATGAATTATAAACTTCGTTGGCTGAACCTGAATCCTTCGACATATCACCTTAAATCTCCACTATGCTCTTCTAACTTTCAATGCAAATGGATAAATACCTATTTTGGCCATACCTGGAAATTTATCTAACTTCTTTCTTTCTTTCTTTCAATAAGATGATTAATAGAAACTATAAATAGTGTCATTCCTGTATTTGCAGATAAAAAATCTATAAGAATGAGGAGATTGTGGTTGTACTTGATATAGTGAGGAATTATCATTGCATGTCTTAAAAGTGGATAAATACCTTTCCTTACCTTACACCAAACATGGTGTTCAATTTTTCCTGTCTCTGAGTATATTTACATAAGTATGTCCAGATAGACTATAAAACATGATTTCAAAATTATCATGCTATTGTTTAGTAGAAATGATCAAGCTCTTTAAATAGAGTTCTACACTATCAAGGCCACATAGGGACTTTACGACATCCATGGTGGCAGGGGAGGCCATTCGGAAGTGCTTGTTGTTATCAGTTGGAAGCTCCTTGCGTGCTGCCCTTATAGCTTCTCTTATTGCACAGTGAACAGATGCTGCTAGAAGCAAAGGTGGTTCACCAGAAGCTGTAACATATTGTTAATGTACAAAATACTGTGTTAAATCAATATCATCATATTAGTAAACAGATGCTATGTTGTAATCTACAAATGGAAAGTTTGTATAGTGCTGAAGGAGGCTTCAAAGAAAACCTTTTGAAGAGAGAATGCGTGTTTGGTGTAGAGGGCTATTAAGTAGCTCCACATTAAACTTTTGAGGTATTGTGTCAATCGTTGGAACTTTGTATGTCCATGTTCCATCAGATACAAGCTTTCCATTCTTGTCAACAACATGTTCCTCCGTCATGAAGAACCCAACTCCTTGCACAAAAGCACCTTCAATCTACATCATGGGATTTCTTTCAAATATTAGTTGATCACAAGAACTAACTCATCATTTAAATCCCTCAAACAATGAGAACATAAAGTCAAATTCTAGAAGTTAGTGGCTACTATTGCATAATTATCCTAAAACTGATAGAATTATTGACTTATTAGGTATGAAAGGGAAAAGATAAAATAACCATGGGTAAATGTGTCAGGATTTAATGTTAGTGCTCATATGTATTAGAATAATAATATGTGAGGTCACATAACTGTTGTGGGTGTTAGGAATATTATATTTGTTATGGTTTGTTAGTTTAAATATTAGAATATATGTGTGAAGAAATATTGTACGGGATTGTAATATTCAAGTTGTTAGAACAACTTGTCTATAGAAAGAAATGGTTAGGGGAGGTTATACTAGTTCTCCTATAAATATGTAATAGCTTATATAATGAATGTGTGGAATAAGAATATAATATTATTTGTGTAACAATTTGCAGTTTGAATTCCAATATGGTATCAAAGCCTAATTGATTATGTGCCTATTATTTAGTGATAAAGAGTGAATACTGGTGTAATTATCAGAGCCAAATCATTTTCTGCACCTATTTTTTAGTGATGAGCAGAGAATAGAGGACACCAATATTGTGTTAGTGGAGGTGCTTTGTGAATAGGCAGAGGGGCCGTGCAACCATGGTTCGTGAGTAGTGGTGTTGAAAGTGCTTGTTCTTGACTAAAGGTGGCATGGATCTGTGAAAGGCCAATCTCTTTTGCATGAACAACTCCAGTCCATTCAAGATCACATCATAAAATTCTGGCTTTATGGCAATATCTGGTTGCAACGCTAGAAATAAATAAGGATCGCCTTCCTACGCCGACACATAAATAGCAATACTCCCTCTTATCTAGCTTTTCTATTCTAATCTAGCTTTTCTATTCTATTGTCGAGCAAGCAGAATAAGCCGATTGAAGGTGGATTTGGAGGCCGAGCAGATACGAGGGGCGAAGTGTGTGTGTTGAAACACTATTGAAGGGTCATGGGTTGATCTATACACATAAAGGATCTTTGAGTTCGGGCCGATCTATGCTGAGGATGTAGGTGGATCCAAAGTTTGTTTGAGCAAATGGAAGAAATTGATGCCTGAATCCTCTATCACGTAGCATGCAAAGATGCCCAATCTGTGTAGAAACTCAAAAACCGCGGAAGGGAACTAATATTATTTCTTATATTAAAAAAATATATATTATTTGTTAGGGTCAAATATGTATAAAAATAAAAATAGTCTCAATTGTAATTGGATGCACTATCACTTGTATGTGACATCCATCATGTCAAGGGGGCATTCTAAAATTGAGCCTAAACGCCAAATTTGCTAAGTAGCTATTGGCATTTCAATTTGCACCTTTGGAATGCGGATTAGAAACAGACAGCTATGCATAGATAAACTACTCTTCGAATTAGGAGGGGGAGCTCCCTCTTATCTGATGTTGCTTAAAAGAAAGTAAACTAAACTAATTTGCCAATCTTTTTGTTCAGCTAAGGGCACAAGGTTACAAAACTCAAGCATCGTAGCTGAGATTTTCTCTTTTAGAAGTTCAACTATGACTAAGCCTACTCTAATGACGTTTCTAACTACTCAAGTAAACACAGAGCATGAGAGTTAGAAATGAACAAGGAATGATTCTTTGACATAAATACTTAAATAAACTTTCTTCCAACGCACATCTACTTAATTTCAATGCAAGCTGAAATAGAGATCATATAAGCATAACACATAAAACAAAAATCTGAGACATTATATTAGGGCAAAGTAGGCACAAGACTTTATTTCTCAAATCTCAAGTAACAAAGATTACACTTCTGGGACAACAGGATTGTAGCAAAATAGGTTTACAGCTTAGCGATTAACCAAAATACATTGACACAAGGAACACAAGAATTGAACAATAACTTGCAGCTAAAGAGGCATGCAAGCTTTCTCTTACTCTAAGTGAACTGAAACTAAACAAATTGTAGGAAAAATAGGCTTAGCAATTTGTCATCACAAGCACAGTTAAAAATAAATGGGCAAGGCTGCCCTTATTTATACACAAGCAGAGGAGTAGGGAACCCTAAAATCTCCTTGCTTTTACAACTAAGACTTGCCAACATGCAAGCTTTATTTCTAAAACTAAAACAAGATAAGCATCTAACAACCTTTGAAAGCACAAAAACAAGGAAATGCCAACTATTACATCTTTATTTCTTTTCTCCTTCAAAGAGTGGATAAGAATGAGACAAGAATAGAAAGAAAACATGAGATAAGAATGGGAAGAAAGCTGGTGCTTTAAATCTCAACCACATCCGCCAAAAAGCGGGAAACTGTATCTCTATTAGGAGCATCAATACTATCTATAGCAAAGTTTCGCTTTTCCAAGATCTCTTCACCTTCTGCAATTGAACTTAGGGAATCTTTCACATCTTCAGCTGCTTTATCAAATTTTGCTGACATCACTGCAATCTGACTCATCCTTCCAGCAACAGGATGATTGCTAACATTGCTGTGAACAACATTTTGGAACTCAACTTGTACTTCATCAAGTTCAGTGAAAGAACCATCAACATGACAATATTGACAAGGGATCTTTGAAACAAATTCGCTTATGAATTGGAAAACATCAACAACCCTCTATCTGTATACAACCAATTCTTCAAATATTCTTTCATATGTTTTCACCTTGAAGAGGTGACGTTCTTTCCATGCAAGGATTTGTCTTTTGTGTTCTCTTGAAACCATTGAGACATATGCGGTATTCAAATCTGCAATGATAATCTCATGTATTGGTTTCACCTCTACTATGCATTGCTCAAATCCTTGAATCCCTTGGCGTAGGTCATGGGTATTATACCTTAGCTGATATATTTGTGCAAGAACAACTCTACCTGTAGTGATGAACTCCTCAATCCAATCTCGCGTATGCTTCCCATATATCACCAACTGCCTTAACTGCTGTTGATCAATTGGCGTCTCTAGAATATGGGGCAGCAATTGAGTAGCTTGTGAACTGTTGTGAACAAGATTAAAAATATATTGCCCGAGTTGCCGAATTTCAGCCTTGACGCCTGCCTTATCCTCTCCATCTTTGAGCACTCTTTCCTTAAGATTTTCTACTGAAACATTGAAGAAATTTACATCTGTGTGCCTAGTGCTTTTACTGAGATTGGCCTTAACCATTATGAAATCATCCACCTCTACTTCATCAATATTTTTATCCTCAGGAGGCGTAGCAGTCTCCATGATAATTTCACCTTTTGGATTCTTTTCAAAGTGAACTTGTTTCTTTGGTTTCTTCATAGGTGCATCCTGGTAAATGTCATCAAGTTCTGCAAAGTTTAGCTGATATAAAGGCCTCCTCCCGTTCCTTCCCAGGGAGCTCTCAAGCCAAGACCTGGTGTCTCTACTAACTTCTCTGGGAGGTTCAGCTGCAACTTCATCAACTTCTTCATCTTCTAAATCGATATGAATCGGAGAAGACCTCGGAGATGGTAGAGAATCTAGAGATGTGGGCACAAACTCTGCTTCTTTGCGTGGGCTCTTCTGGAGGAACTTCTACTACAACTGCTGGCTGCTCCTATAGAATTATATTGGAAAAGTCCAACCTTCTCTTTACATTCTTTGTTGTTCTGCTACCCTTTACACCTTCTTGAGGATGACTTATAGCCTTCATCTTTGGTTGTGGTCTGGAAGAAGAAGGAAGAGATGGTTGCACTATTGGCGGCTCTGCTATTGGAATAGCTTTCTTCCTCTTGAGGCCTAAGAAAATCTTGCTGTTCTTAATGACTCGGCTCATTCTTTCTTCAACTGAGATGCACACTTTGTTGGACCAATTGACTTGTGGAAGAGGTTGCTGCTCAATTTGATTTTGGGTGTACGTTGGAAGAAGTACATCTCCATCATCATCGGATAATCCCTCAATATATTTTGACAAACAATATTTCATTTGATGGAGTGTAAGCCTACTGTTATTGCGCCTCCAAACTTCGAACTCATTTCTGCAATTAGCCCAAAAATCTTCAAGTGCAGGCACATGAGCATAATTCTGACCAAGACGGGATGTGTAGACACCATGAGGATCATATGATCGTCTCTTGTTGAATGGCTTGAGACTAAATTTAGACAACTCATCACCCATTAGCTTAGCATCCGCCGACGATCTACATTTGTAGATTCCCAACTCAAATGGAAAACTGAAGGTGGGCTTCTTTTGATTCTGCAAGAAAGTGTGAACTTCATATACTTGCCTCAGGAGCTTCATGAAAACCACTTCATCTGAAGGATATCTTGGCAACATGACTGGAGCACTTGAGAAGTCGTACACTTTGATGTAGGTGAATGTAGGAAATTGGATGAACCAATCTTCCCACTCCGCCATTGCTGCCTTGGCAGTTGATGAAATCAGTACGTGCAACTCGTTGTCTAGGTCTCTCACCATATACATCAGAAATACCTCATTTACCCTTTTGTAGTGATGTGTTGACTTTGAGAACTCTAGCTGAGGGCAATGATTGTAAACATGTTGCACATCCAAAGATCCCACACTATTCGATCCTCTAAATTTTCCTTGAAAAGCCACTAGTTAGACTAGATATGAAATTATGTGGAACTCATGAATTTTGAAGTATTCAGTTATCTGGTGATGAACTTCACTGTCATTTCATCCGCCAACTTGTCAAAGATGGATTAGTAGTATTGCAATATGTTCCAACAGAGGATCAGACTGCTGATATTCTCACCAAGTCTCTCAATCTAGATAAGTTTGTAAAATTCAGGGGGCATCTTGGTGTAGTTGATAGATTGAGCAGTAAGGGAGGGTATTAAAATTATATTTAGTAATTATTTATTTAATGCTCAATTACTTGTAACATATGTAACCAATAGTTTTGTTTCCGTTATTTTGATGTTTCTATTTTGGTTTATGGAAACATCTTCTTGTATTCTATTTATTGAAGCTTTCACTTCTTGTGAGTAATATTGATTATTTGAAATCTCAATAGCTCTTCATTACAAAGGCACTTCCACTTATGCATTGGGAAAGCTTAATACAATTAACTACTTGCTCAATGGGGTGAATACATCAGCAATAACAAAATTTAAACCCACTGGCGCTACTACCATCTAGTGTCTACAATATAAAATGCATAGAAAGAATAGCTTTTGGTGAAATGACCATCCAAAGCTTTACAAAATTAGTGCATATACATGATAAACATTGAATAACTGCTAATATAAAGTGTTGATGTAAAGAACTATTGCAACACCCCAAATGGAACCTCAAAATCACTAACTAACCCTCTCAACTTGAAACAACAATATACCTTAATGATGATGAGTGTTATTTCTGGTACAGGTTTGAAATGCACTAGAAACACACTGTGACAAGTCCAAATAGAAAGTTAAAATGCTCAGAAATCTTAGCAAACTCACTCCCAACACACCATCAAACATTTATAGACTGAAAGATACCTCAAGACACATCCAATCTTCAACTCAACACACTAGGAGAGATATTCCAGTCTAATATAACAAACCAAGCATAGCAAGTTTGAAATTGAACATTATTATTGTTGATGTTGTAGGATCAACGAGCACAAAATCAACATATCTCATAATTGTTCACTTCACCACTTAGAAATTACATAGATTCTTT
>VDFB02179918.1:0-16157 GCA_007258455.2 Sequoia sempervirens
TTGTTCGGGTAGCTCATAATCTCTCCCATGCTGGGGCATCTCTTTTCCAGTCACTTCTTCCATAGAGTCGTCTATGTTTTATTTTTCTTCGAAACCCTATTATCCTAATAGTGTTTCGAAGAGGGGAAAAATGTAGACATCCAAATTTGACCACTTCCATATGGTCAAAGTCATCTTCTTAATCATCCCTTTGCTCCTTTAAATCATCCTCTTTTCCGGTATTAATTAATGTGTATCTTGCATAAGGTTTCCCAAAGTATTTAATTTAATAAACACGTTTCCCCTCTTTCCTCTCTGAATTAAATAAATGCATCACTTTATTTAATTTAGTCATATTATCTTTTGGAATTTTAAATTTATTTTTAAAATTCCTTATTTTCTCTCTCATTGTCACATCCTCCAACTTTTGCAAATTGGTCTCTAATCCCTCTTAGCAATCTAACCCTCTTTCTTAGTCATAATTAATTTATGATTAAGATGTGCACACCCCTAATCATCATTAGGGTCCCATCCTCCATAATTTACCACTTGCCTCTAATGAGTCCTTAATTAGTCTAATCAAGTACTTGCACAACCTTAACCACTTAATTAGGTCATCCCTAATCCCCATATCATTTATGGAATGTGTCTTTAGTCAACTTCATTAAAAAATTTCTCTTTTTGAATAAGGCACTCCATTCCCCATGTGAATTTTTAATTCACATTTAATCCCCCAAATGCATTTAAAGGAATTTTAAATTCCTTCTCTCATCCCCATGAGAATATTTGAGGAATTTTTAATTCCCCACATGTCCTCTCACCCACATGGAGACAAGTACCTCCTTTATGAGGAGATCTTGTCCAATCCCAAGGTACTATGTACCACCTCCATGTCATGTACTATCCTTCCACCTCATGTAAACATGCCACATGTCAAGATTGGAGGGCTTGTGAGTTCTCAACTCACCTTATCCCTACATCTTGATCTTGGTGGCTCAATCCCAACCATCCATTTCCTTAGATAATTCCAAAATCTCTATAAATACCTCCTCTTTTCTCTCATTTTAAGGGAGATCATTCATTGTAGCCAAACTCTTGCAAATTTTTTTTAGGAGCCATACTTAGCCATTTTTCACACTTGCATCCACTTTCATCCATTCTCATATCATCATATAGCTTGCATCTTGTGCTATCCAAGGAGCATACAACACTAAAAATCGAAGGGCCAACCAAAGGATCGATTCAACACAAGGTAAAAAGTTTTATTTGTCATTTTATTTTGTATTTCAAGAATCCAACTAGGCTAATCTTGAGGTGTAGAGTGTTTTTTAGTGTTATTTGCTTTATCTTGTTCGCTGTTCGTATTCTAGCACCTAAATTAGCCCTATCACATTACCAATGTGCTAGGAATGTCAAATATATTTAGTACATGTTTGAAAACCTCTAAAAATTTGTATTTGTCCTAAAATGCCTAAATATTGTAATGCTTTTTGGCCACCTTGAGGAAGGATAATTTTTAGTTTTGCAAAGGGAAGGCTTTTGTAGATCACCAAGATGAAAATTAGAATTTGTAGAGTATCGTGCCTTCCTACTAAGCCCTTCACAAAGAATCAATCATATTTGTGTAAGAATATCTGATATCCTAATCCAAATATGATATCTTGCATGTGCCATGCTTGAAGGGTATAATCCCCCCTTTTTTTTCAATGCTATTCTATATTTTTCACACTGCCATATGAATAAATAAACATTAATGTTATCTATCTTTGTAGATTCTTGAAGAAGAAATTGGTGGTGTGAAGGGACACTTTGGACCTATAGATGAAAGTGTTTATGCTGAAAATGAGAAACTAATTTAAATCTATAAGCCTGAAATCAAAGTTTCAAAACATCAATGAAGCTTTCCCAAATGAACAAAAATGCAAAAATGTGAAACTAAACTACACAAAACCAAAAAACATGCATTAAAAAAGAAAACTAACTCCATTGCTTTCCTATCATCAAGATCTTGTATTGTGCATTTGGTGCTCTTCGATTTTCACAAGCACAAATGCAACAAGAAGCTATGATGAACGAATAGTGAGAAAAATTGAATCCCCTTTTAGGTGAGAAGAGAGGGTTTATATAGATTTCCTCGCATGATGGATTCATGTTGTGGGAGAAATGTGGGATTAAAGAGTAAAGTGGAGAAATTAATTTTTATCCCATATTCTTTAATCAAGTGCAATTAATTGAAATGAAAGAAATAAATGGGCCACCTTATGATATAATGAAGGTTTAGGAGTTTTGAATAAAGTGGATTTGTGAATTAGATGAGTGATATAAATTTAAATTGATAATTTATACATGAAAATGAAAATGATTTAAAATATGCAATGGATATAAGATTAATGTAAATTAATGTATGGATATTATTATGCATGAATAAAGTGTGTATGAAATGGATAAATGATGAATAAATGATTATGCAAATGGATAAATGCTTATAATATGTTTTTGATTAGTGGAGAAATAGGTTTTGAATGGACCCGAAACCATTTACAACAGGTTTTGAATGGACCCCAAACCATCAGGTTTTGAAGGGACCCGAAACCCAAACAAGGGTGGACAAGCTACCTAAAGAGAATACAATAAAACCTAGTAGCGAAACAAAGACAAACCAGCAACTGAAATTAGCTGTCCAACACAAAACCAAGAAACTATATGGATTTTGAACCCATTGGTTTTGACGGGACCAACAACCCAATACAACCAGGTTTTGGCAAGGATCTTAAACCCAAGAGAAAACCCTGCAACAACTAGGAAATAGCATACCAGTCACTCAGGAAGATTAGTCTCTCCATACCATTGGTAGAAACAACTAGGTTATAGGTCTATAGAAGCAGAGCCCCAAAAGTAGACAAAATATTTCCCAACAACATACCCTCTCCACCTCTATAGGAGAGATCATCACAGGAACTCGAGGCTCCAAATGTGTTCCATAAAAAGCAATTGCTCTCTCCACCTCTATAGGAGACAAGACCAAGCTCGTCCAACCCACCATAGCCACAACACCCTAGCACACCAACATTCCACCTCAATAGAAATGGGATCCCCCTCAATGGGAAAAGCAAGAAGAGACCTTCATCCACAAAATACATCTCAACCCAAGAGGGAGAGGACTCCACCTCCAAAGGAGAGGTCTTCACCTCAAAAGAAGACCTAGTATTCAAAGAGAAGGAAGAGACTGCAGTGGGAAGGAGGACCTTAGCAAGCAACAACAACAACATTTGGGTCTTCAAAATTATCTCTGAAAATCCCCCAGCCTTCAACACCTTCAACATAGAACAAAGCTGATATAGCACCAAATCCATACCCACAGAAGGGTTCAACCAAAGCACCAACCCCCAAACACCATCAAAGACCAACAAGGAACATAGGGGAAAATCCTTGAACAATGGATGATGAAAGACACCTGCTCTCAACAAGAAAAACCCCTGATATACTAACGTAGGCCCACACAAAACCCAATAGAGCATAGGGAAGAGAACAACCTCATTTAAGCAACACAACCACTCCATCTTATGGGCCAACCACTCAAAATAGGCTCCAAACCAAGATAATAGGCATTAAATTCCATCTTCCATTTGGAAACCACAATCATGCCAACAAAACCCCCAAAAGATAGCCCCCGAACAGAGAACACAAAAACACATCAAACAACCTAGAGGAAGTGAGAAGAAGAAAAGGCCAACAAATAAAGCCCCCAAGCCATCCTACAACACTTAGAAAAACTAGAAATAAGCCTCTTCTTCATTGTAGAAACCCTAAGCACACCTAAGCAACCACAAACTCCCTACAGGGAACAACAAAGTGGAAGGAGCAAACGCTCAACACCAGGAAACACAAAGGGCCACAAACTAGCCCGCCAACACCCAACATTAACCACAATGGCACCAAAAGCAGTAATGCCAAGGGAGAATCCAAAACCAAGCATAGGGAAACCAAAGACCCCACCAACTACTGCATCTCCCACCTCAGAGAAACCCCCAACCTCTTTCAAGGCCCTCTCAACACTGCACCCACCAGATCTGCTGCTTTCCCTTCTTGGCTCCGAAATAGATGACTCCTGCACAACAATCCAAAGGAGCACAAACCTTCACACATGCCTTCCACCGTAGTTGATGGTCCTAAACAGTCACTTTCCCCCGCCATCATTATCCTCTAATTCATATTCCTCCTCTCCCATGTTTGCAGATTTCAAACTGCCCCTGCTGCGCCTACTCCCGCCCATTCGCATTGTCAGTTTCCCTTGCTTATAATATGATAATGATTTAAGTGAATTAATAAACGAATAGAAGAAATCATTAAATGAGTTAATTAAATAGATAATAATATCCATTTAATTAATAGATGAAAGATAGGATGATTGCATGAGGAAATTTTTTGAGTGTCTACAAAAAGGTTCCATTGATTTGATATAGATAACTTAGTATTGGATGTTCCCATTATGAAGTTCAATTAACTTGTCATCATATTGAAAATATCTTTCCTTATTTTTACTTCTTTCCATTTTGGTAGATGGATTAGTTGTTGGATGCATGTTCCTGCCCTTTGTCATGTATATTCTACTATGTTTGTGTTTTATTAAATTCAAATACCTCTAGTGCTTTTTGTTGTTTATGATTTTAATGTAATAGATAATACTTTTAGAAGATAAACATAATATTTCTTAAAGAACTTGGTTCACTGTTTGTTGCTACAACTATTATGTCATTTTACAAGATAACATAATATTCCCTATAGAACTTGGCTCATTATTTGCTACTACAACATTTTTTATTAATTTACTTTATACGTAGCTTTCTTGCTAAAAGCTATTTTTCATATCTAGTTTTTACAGTGACTAATTAAAGTCTATATTTTAATAAAATATTATAGTTTTATAAGTGGTGGAGAGGATGGTTATGTAAGATTGCATCATTTTGATCTTGATTACTTCCACATCAAGATGTAATTTTGTTTTAAAATAAATGTTTTTTTCTTATTAAGAGCTAGGGGAGAAGTCCTAGTTACCGCCACCTCCATGCTCACTTAACCCCCCAAAAAAAATTTCACTTTGATCCATTAAAAAACATTATTTTATTGAATAAATAATTACAAAAACACCAATGGCTACTCATTAAGTGCTAAAGTGAATGAGACCCATTGACTTTTGACTGGATTTGAATAATAAAACAACTATAATTGATTGAAATTACAGCGGGCAGATATTGGGACATTAGGTGGCGACGACTGAACGACACCTCTAAAAGGTGACTTTTTGACCCATGCATGCATATGAAACACTCCCGCATTCGACTGAATTGCCCACTAGTCAAAACCTTAGTTATAAGCACTTAACTCATGAGCCAAAAAACCCATAAATTTTTGTTTCGATTCAACGTATGGTTTGAATTCTATAGTTGTGCAAAGTTAGCCCTGGCGAATAATGGGTCTTCTCCCCTAGTTAGAGTGCAAGCCAATTTTTTTTTCTTATTATTTAAAGCTAGTTGGAGTGTAAGCTAAGAAAATATAATATATAGTGTGGATTTATAAATTTTTTGACTGAGGCTAGGTACTATACTAAATTGGATTTTGCAATGAAAGTACTTGGGTTATTCAAAGCATTATTGTATGTACACTTTAACTGTACCAGAGTCTTCTACAGTATCATCAATATGTGATGTAGCGTTTCGAGTCATAGGCAAAATTGTTTTTATTCTAAATGCTCTACTTGAAGTGTTTATCTTTATTTATAAAGAAGAATTATTTATTTTATGGTTCCTGCATTCCACTACTTGAAATTAAAATTTATGGTCTAAACACTTTAGAGCACCCCACATGAGTTTGATAAAGTGTGCAAACTTCAAAATCTTTAGAAGATATAATATTATGCTTGGAGGGAATTTCAATCCACACAGTTATTTCCAAGTGGAAGATTGGCCTTCATTAACAAAGTTATATATGCACTGGGTAGTGTAAGATTGCAGACCTTGATCCAACTGTACAAGGAAAGATTGAGGGACCATGACAATATTTTTTTTGAATGCTATTATGCGTGGAATTGTGTCAAAAGTGTTATTTTTTGGATCTTTTTTCTTGTCTAACATATGAATTTGTTTAGTTTTTTCATGGTTTTTTGTTGATCACCTATGCATTTCGTAGAACTCAATTCAGTTAGCTTTAGAAGTTACTTTCCTTTTGATGTTCTTCTTTAGATATTTTAAAAGTTACTTTCCTTCTGATGTTCTTCCTTAGAGATTTTTAATGTTATATAGGTATTAATTATTAATCTACATTTATTAGGATACTGAATTCAAAGCTGAGCTTATTAGGATACTGAATTCAAAGCTGAGCTTATTAGGATACTTGAGTTTAATTCTCTATCATGTTTGTGTGCTTGTTACCAAAGGCCTGGTAATATGAATGATTTAGTATTACATTATATCTTCTAACTATAGAACTCAGGTTATTTCACATATTCATAACCTATAATGAGGGCTTATTATTATGTTCAATTTGGACCTTAGAAATATCATGTGGCTTGTATAGTTGAAATTATAGTGTAATACTTCATTTAATTTTCTTATATGTTATTCTTATATTTTTTGTAGTATTTCATTTAATGCAATATTAAAATATATTTAAAAATTACTTGTAATTTCCTATTGGCATATCCCTTGCACCTCCTATGGGTGCAAATGTTAGTTTATAGCAAGTGTCATGTAGTTTATAGACAACTTATGATTGAAACAAAGGAAAATAGGTGTATTCATCAAAATGAGATTGATGAACAACTTAGGGACCTATTTCCCTAATTTCATTTAAGGAAATGAGATCCACATAATGAAATGACAATCAACCCTTAGGTGAATCAAATCAAGGTGTGAATCTAAAAATTTCCTCTCTATGCAAGGACAGGGGTGAGATTCAAATAGCACTTTGGAGAGACATATTGAAATCATCAAACAAGCTCCAAAATGCAAGCTATAAATTGAAAATGAATGACAATAGTCAAATCTGATAGAAATAGTAATTAAAATGTAGATATGGAAAGGGGAGAATAATGTGTACCAGTCACCAAAAGTCACTTTTTGAAGCTTACTAAGGACTCATTCGCCCTATGGTGAATGGGTCTTGGATAGGGCTCTGCAAAAATCCTTTATGGGTTCTCTTTTGTTGGGTCTGCACTCCCAAATTATTGATTTTCATTATTAGACAACCAAAAATAAATCCTATAGAAGATTTTCTATGATATGACAACTTTTCTTGCAACTTTGACAACTTTGCAAGTTTCTTCAAATTTTCCCTTCAAAGGATCTTCCACCTAAAATATGTAGTCACACATCAAAGAGAGAAAAATGTTGTTTGTTAGGTGAATAGGGGTTTGCCTTGGTCAAACCCTATTTTTATAATTAAACCTAGAAATGAAATAGAAAAGTATGAAGGAATGATGAATGGACAACTCTATGTAACAACTCACCAAACCTTTGTTTGAACCTCAGATTGTAGATCTACAACTAACATGAATTGACTTCAATGGATGTAGATCTTGATCATGAAACTTGTCTTGAATTAATGCCTCTGATAGATCTTGAACTCTACATCACCATATTAGCTCAAACAACATGCATGATGCAATAAATATTTGACATGACAATGGAATCTTGATTGCTGCAATAATATTCAATAAATATGCTCTTGAATGCCTTGAAAATGCTCTTGAATTCTCTTGATCTCATAAACTTTTCTCTAGGAATGCTTGCATAAAAACACTAGGATGAAACTTAGTGAAATGAACTCTTATTTATACATATCTTAACATTAATTCCCGAAATTCAAATATCACAAGTTGACATTTGAATATACATTTGAAATCATTGAAAAACCACCAAAAACATAATTTGAATTTAGGTCCTAGGTGCAAGTGAGGATCTATTCACCCTATGGCAAATGGGTCCTAGGTCACTTACCTAGGACACACATTGCTCAATGTTAAACATTATGTCATGGCATTTATGAATTTTAGGTTTTATCCCTCAGAAATTGCAATTAATTAGACTTGGATTTGAATTAAAGGGGCCAATTAAGGCAGATTAATCTCAGTTAATTAATAAAGCCTTTGTTTAGTGTGAAAGTGTAAAGGTAAATCTTACAACACAAAAAATAAAGAACTGTATTAAGTCCATTTTAATTAAAAGGGCCCTAAACTTAATGTGAATATGTAAAATACATATTACAACACTAAATTAAGGCATCATTGAGGTCATTTTATTATTAATTATTCCCAAATTAAGTTTGAAAAAGGGATACTTTTACCTACACTACAATGATATAGATCAATTCAGGGACATATATAAGAATAGCTAATGTATCACAATTTTATTGGGTTAATGAAGACTATAGTTATTAGCATTGACATTGGCTTCAAGTTCAATTCATACAAATCACACAAGTTATCTTTTATGTACTAACTAAATATTTTGTGTTATTATTTTTATGCATAAAAATTACCAACCACAAAATGATGATAATAGTGGGTGATCCCACAATAGTGGTTTACAATTCCTGGCCAAATTGGACATTGAAATAATTTTTTCTGCCTAAATCTTCACTTTCGGGCACCTATAGCGGCTAAACCGTGAGGAATTTGAAGATGATGCAAACTAGAGATTCATGAAATTTTCTTTGTAGATTCTAAATATATATTTTTAAAATTTTTTGGAATCAAATTGCCTCTTTTCCATCTCCCTCAAAACTAGTTTTTTTCAGAAACAACATTTTTAAGGAATGACACTCATTATAACACAAAATTTTTTCCATGAAGGATAAAATTCCAATTATTTTGATTTTATATTTTTAACTCTGATATCTAGTGCTTCCATATTGAATATTTTTTCCTTAATCAAGTTTCAAGTCAAACCAATTACAATTCACATAGGTAGATTGTATAATGCATAAATTTTTTGTATGTATCGAAATTCAATTTTTTTTTGTAGGATCAAGGACTTCAATATCTGGTGCACTCATATTTTTCAATTTTTTTTATAATCTTCTATTTTTCCACATGTGTAGAACAAAAGCTTCATTTTCAATGAAAAACCTACATTCACAAGAAATAAAAAATAAATATAATAATAAAATTAAATTTATTTAAAATTATACTTTTTGGGAAGCTTGTAATAAGGAATACATACTTACAAAAAAATAAAAAATAAATGAATTCATTTGATCCCCCAAAAGGTAAATCAAAAGTTTTTTTTATTAGCATTTTGGTAGGTGTAAAGGAGACTCTGTTATAGGTATGGTTTAAAACTAGCGGGGTTATATCCAAGGGGGTTTGATGTAAGGTAGTTTGATCAAACCCTCTTCAATTGGAATGCTTTAAATGAAACTTTTTAAGGCTTCAATTATTATATTTTCTAAAAATATGTGATTTTAAAGCAAAAATCAAAATCTTCCAAAAAATGTAAACTAGCTTTGTGGGATCACCCTAATATTAAAACTAGCCAAGAAAATAATTTCATGGATGTAATTACTTCTAAAATTTTAACTATAATTAAAATTCATGGAAAAGTAAAGGTTAAAGAAGAATTAATCTTTTGGAGCTTTATCACCTTGTAGATAGATATTATTGATATAAATACAATTCTTAATCTTAAACTTTTAAGAGTGAAAATGAAAATGTAAAAGTTTATAGTGAAATAGAATATAAAATTCATAGTAAAATTTATTTTTTATGGCACAAAAAATAAAGAGAAAATATAGCTTTTATACCCATGATCCTTATAATCTATCCTTGTTGGACTAATTGCTAGAGCATCTCCCTTTGGATTTAGGACATGGATTAACCACCTCCTGTGGATCTTCTTATCTTTGGAATTTGTATTGGGCATTAACAGGTTGATCTTTTGGCACAAGGATAAACGTGTTCCAACAAATGATATCAAAGTTGTGGTTGCGGGTTCGAATCCCCTTGGTTGACACTAAAGGGGGGATGTTTGAACTACTCACCAATGTCTCTGTTTGGATTAAGGACATGGACTAACCGCCTCCCATAGATCCACTTATCTCTAATGTTTGTATCTAGCATTAACTAGTCAATATTTTGGTGCAATGGTAAATGTGTTCCAACAATCCTATCATTTCTTATTTTATGCATTAATTTTTTAATAAAATTTAATTTTTTATGTAATCCATAATTAAATTAACAAATTCCTATTTTAATGAAATGATTTTTAAGTAATTTGACAATTAATTTAACAAATTCTTATATTTTCTAGACAATTTACATATTAAGTTATCTTTTAATTATGACAAACTCAACTTCAACTACACTCGTCATAGTTGTGTTTGGTATAATTGAACTTGAATCCAATGTAAAACCTAATAACTATAATCTTAATTCACATAAATCTAATGCTTGGAATTTAATAGTCTTTAAAAATATGCAAGACTATTTTTTCATATACACTTTACTTAAGTTATTCTAATGCATATCAACCAATGCAATAATAGTCACTATCAATGCACACCGATAACTTAAATGAAAAAATTATTATTTAGTTGACTTAAATACCTATCTTGTTTGATTGGACCACTGCTACTCTAAATTTTCATGCAAATCAAAGAATAAAACTATCTTGCTAGCATTTGGCAAGAACTTTGCTGCAACACAACCTTGTTACTATTGTCATTGTATGTTTCTTAGTCTCTTAGAATCTTTGGTCTAATGGATGTCATTAAAATTTCTTCATTCTATCATTATGATATCTGAAATTGTCATGTAAAACAATCCAAAATGATGCATAACACATTATAACTCGCATTCATTAAGTCAAGTACATGTTGCAAAATTGAAGTGGGAACTGGGATTGAAAAGTTATAAGTAAATATTGATTATCATAGGTGAAAGTCAATATTGTTTGCATTTAATTTAATTTATTAATTTAGATAATTATAATTAAAAAAAATGAGCAAAAATTCTATAGTCTACAATTAATTTTCTTATTTAATAATTCTAAAAATGTCATTTATCTTTCTTTATGTTGATTCATGTTGGAATCGATGTGTAAAAATCAAACTATTATTTATCATTTTTCTAAATCACATGTCTAATTCATTTATTTTTTGAGATAAAATTTCAACTCTATTAATGACTTGGAATGACATGAGGTGATAGAGTAAATTAACATTTAAAAATAAATTTTAAATTGCATTGTTGAATTTAAAATTATTTTGTCTCCTTGAATGAAATTTCTAACCTCAATGAAATCTATACATTTAGATATGCACAAATAAAGTTTAATATTTATTTTTAATAGATAACTATATTTTGTAACAATTTTCACTTAGAAAATTGTTTCACATAAATAAACATTTAGATGGTTGAAACATTCCTTTCCAAACAATTAATTTTTTTTTTAAACTCACAACTAATATTTTCAATCCAAAAATTCAATACACTATTACTATGAACTTTGGAAACTTCATGATAATAACTAATATTTTCATTAAAAAGTATAATTTTTTTTGTCTCAAGCACAAGAATTTAGTAGCTCTAAAAGCCTAGTATTTTTAGATATACTTTTGGTTTATTGTGAATAGATTGAAACACCAACTGTACAAGGAGATTAGTTTTGGTTTGTCTCATTTTTTAAAAAAGAGTATTTTGGTCAAGGGTTTTGCAATATTTTTCTTGCAAAATTTTCCCATTTTTTCTCATTGGTATCATTGACAACATGACCCATTTTTTTGTAGAATCTTGAGGTAAGTCACTTGCCAAATGGTTTCAATGAATTTTTTCCCTATAACCATACAAGCCACAATATAAAAAGATTCCAATACAAATTCATAACAAATTAGTTCTTTTTAAGACCATTTACACTTGTAAGACATTAGGTAGATTCTAGATATTGTAGGCTTAATTTATGGTAGATGCAACCAAAAAAGAAAATGAAAAAATATTTTTTCATTTTTGCTATTGCAAGCAGTAATGAAAAAGAAATAATCATTTAATAATGCAAATCACTATTGCAACATTGTCAAACGACAATTAAGAATGTAATTTTAAAGGCTACCATGTTCAACCAAGCTTCACAACAAAATAAAAATTTGTATGAAGAAATTAGATACATCCAACCAAGGAATTGCATTTTGTGAATCTATTTGCTATCAAAACAATAAAAATGGTAACCAATTTGCTCTATGTAAAATTGCACCTTTGTGGAAATTTACTTAAACTAGACCCAAATGTATGAAATATTCATTGAAGTAGAGGAAACATTTCCAAAATTTAGGTCACACAAGGACTCAAGCTCCCAAGATCACTTGCGAAAGAAAAAATAACCTTTCATAAGAGAGTAGCAAGATAATGGATCCCTTGATTATTGATGCAAATAATACAATGATCAAATGGATCAATGATCTACTACATAATATACATATGAGGTCTTTCTTATATAAGCAAGGTGAGAGGATAAGTGAACAAAAGATTATGACATGTGTCACAATAATATGACATGAGACAAAAAGAGATAAGGATCCTAAATGATCCATGAGTAAACTTAACTAATAAGTGTGAATATGCCTTATAAGGTGAACTAGTTAGGTAATATTATTATTCACACTAACCCAACATGTATTTAGGAGTAAAATATTTGAATTAACTATTTTCAATTTTGTCACTTGATAAGATAATCATGAGCTTAAATATGGTATCTGTAAATCTAAACATCTAGTTTGCTAAAATATAGGATTTGTATATATAAAGAATGTCAAACTCCTAAGTGTGATTATATACTACTTTTACATTTTTCAAGGTAAACATTCTTTAGAAACACATATGTACTATTTGTAAGATATCATTCTCTTAAATATAATTAGTAAAATGATTTAAGTGTACAATCTGATTTTTTCACTTTTACTTTTCATCATGCACATTGTAATTTATTTAGAAAATTTAAGCAACCATGAACATACCATGCAATTTTTTGATATACAAGTACAAATTTAAAGTGTTTTTCTAAGCACATCTCTTTGATTTCTATCATAAAAACATGCAACTTAATGAAATATAACTTTAGTAGGAGTGCTTGGAGAATTGTAGATATTCAGGAAAATGTAATTTCCACCTAAATAATTTTCTTCCCACTTAGGTAATCTCAACAACCCTTCTCATCTAATAGTAGATTTTAAATTTGTAAATCAAAAGAGATAATGGAAACCTAATATGGGAGAACATTTATCATAAGTTGAGAACTGATAAGGAATTTGTGGTCTTGTATGTGGATAATAATGCTTATCTTCACTTACAAAATAGGAGCACCTAGGGTGATTTGAGGGATCCAAGCAACTAGCATGTGTCCTCAAAGCAATGGTTGAACATGGGCACCTAATAAGGGCAAGAAGTAAACTAAACCCTAATTACAACAAACTAAAAATCATGTATATTTTGGAATCCTAATAATATGATCCATGTGGTAGAGTGTTGTAGATCCAATAAGGACATTTCTAAGCTTGTAGTCAGAAATTTGTGAGTGAAGCTCAATAAAACTTCATTTTAAAAGGGCTAAATTGAAAAGAATGAATCTAGACCATGATGAAAGGGTGTGGAAATATCTCTAGAAAAATGTAAGCCCCAAAGATTGTTCCAAAAACCAAAATAATTGTAAAATATAGTCTTGAACAAGATTCAAGTATTACCCACCAAATCATTTCATCCTATTTTCCAACATAGTTTTTTCTTTTCCATATGTAATAGATATAAGTTGAAGTGTCCCATGAATAAGAGCAACTGTTCATTTCCCATATTGATTATTTTCCTTCTAAAATATTTTTGTTGTCATCTGTTAAATGAAGGCATTGGTTCTATGGTTTTACTTATGGTAATTTTCATAGATGTTATTATTGGAAATACCTAGTGTTTGGTCCCTATTTGTTTCTTCACATAGAGATAATTTGAACTGTCAACTGAAATTTATGTTTATTTGGTGGTTTTAAATTTTCATTTATTTTGTTTTTCTTTTTTCTTTGCATTATTTTGTGATAATTTTCTTAACAAAATTATTTAGTATTGAATGGAAACCAACTAATATTGATGCTATAAATGTAATGGTTGATAGAGCTAGTCTCACATAGACTGAATAGTAGATATTTGACCATTTTCATATATTAAAACTATTACATTCTTCTTCAAAATCCTTATACATGTAAAACATATTTCTTCATAGTTTTGTGTCATTATAATAGCTCTTGTACTTTAAAGACCAAATGCCACAAGGCAAGGGATTGGTGTGACACAAAATGACTATTTTTTAATAAATGTGTTGGTTAAGTGACAAACAACTTGATTTCTAGATGAGTACATCCTCTCACATGGTTGGTTACTTGGTTATGATTCAATGGTGCAATTAGGTACCAAATTGATTTTGATATTATTACATTCTTTTCTGAAACCACATGTCTATGTCACTTCAACAAAAATAGGGGTGCTATATTTGAGAGATCATCATCCCATAAAAAAATAGAGCTAGCATCTCTATTTTTGCATGAATTTGTGATGATTCAAAATCCTTTTGGAAGAAATTATAGACATGATTGTGTCAAGCTCTATCCTTAAAGATCATCCAATTTTTTTCTCTTAGTGTTGTTTTCTATTGCAAGGTGTTGATGTGTTTTTATGCACTTTTCAACACAGGCAGTGTGTAGGTGCACTACCTCTCTTGAAAGACAATCTTCCACAATCAGATTGTAGAACACTATCCCAAGGTCTCTTGGATGTCAGGTCTTGACAGTGCTTGGAATATCTCAGTTGTTTGATGTGATTTGCTGGAATCACAAGGCGGACTTACGGATGAGTTACAAAACATGGAAGTTGGGTTTGCAAATGTAGTTTCAAAGTGCTGAAAGTGAATGAACAGTGGCTGTCCACTCAAAATAGCAAGTTGAAACTCATCAAGTTCATCTGATTTAGCTTCATGGTGATGCTTTGGATCCTACTCTAACCAAGGATTAAAAGAAATAGCAAAAAGAGAAGGGTTAAGAAAGCTATTCTAATCCTAAGCTACAATGAACAGTAACAATGGTGGCTGCTAAAGTAGACAGACTTCCTAAATTGGGTTTTGCTTGGCCAAGAGAAACCTACAGTTGCACAAAACCAGTGCAATCTTCTAAGGACTGCAGATTTTCAAATTGTACATGCACATCATGCACATGTAATTGAACTAAGTTGCAGCAATGAAGTAATGAACTCAGACTAGCTTTGCAAAGTGACTCATCATCAATGAACCACAAAAAGTATGAGCTAGAAATCCATCAAATACTAAAACAGCAAACACCATCACCACTCCCATTCAAGAAACTAACACTAAAACTAACATGGAAGGAAGAACCATGCATGCAAGATAAGAAAAATCAAAGAGAACATCCATAAAATCATGCAATGTTGTCTTCTATTGCTACAAATGCCTCTTACATCAATTCTCCAACCATTACAAATGAGGGGCAAGCCCCTATTTATAGTTTTCCAAAAGTTAAATGAATGGCCAAGATTCATTCTCATTGTGTGGCCAAGATTCATTACAAAATAGGGTTTCACCTACCCCCAAATAGATTTCAATTTAAAATACATTCCTTGTCTTTTCTCTATTTTGTCATCTAGTGATAGTCACTGTAGCAATTTTGTCATTTAACTGATTTCCTTTTCACTGTAGCAGAAACTGCCTGAAAGTTGTCTTTTGCTTGATGTGCTTGCAGTGTTCTTCCTTTGATCAAACAAGTCCATCGACAATTGGCATCAATGGATTGGTGGCCCCTGATTTAGATAGAAAGCTCCTTAGAAATCATATCATCATCTGGAAAAAAGGTAGGACAACTCTCTCAGTGGGCATCTTTGATAGACCCGCGGAAGGCTTCTTGACTCCTGCAAACACGAAGTGTCGTAAGTGCATTTATACATGAGTTAAGGAAAATGTTAGTCAAACCTACAAATTCCCTATTAGATCTATCCATGCATCATCAAAATATCTTGATATTCATATTTGGAGCTCATTTGGGCCATAAACATTAATGCGTGCTTCAAGGGTGTGAGCGCCAGAGGGCGGAAAGACGGTGGAAGAAAGCCAGAAGGCAGAGAGCGGACGGAAGCCAAAATAGCC
>VDFB02179919.1:0-25318 GCA_007258455.2 Sequoia sempervirens
CCTTCAAGGAAAAAACAATCAAACACCTTTGTTCCTTATACCTACAATCAAACATCATCCCAGGCATTTAAGATATCTTTGCTCAAATCAACACATCCATCATCCTATCTTCACTTAAACACCATTTGTAACAACAATAAGCAACATTAGTTTAACACTGTCACCAGACCTTTAAGATACCAATTTCATCATGTTTTGATTGTAATATTCCAATATATCAGTATAGACACACTCTGACTACTTTGCATTCAAGAAACCATTGCCATATATTGGAAACATATGCCCAAATCATCAAATCTTTCACAATCTACCTTCAAAACATTACCAAGCATAGAAACAATTGTGGCATCACAAATGAGACTGCTCCCAAGCACTTAACAACATTCCTTTCGCTATTTCTACATATTCTTTGTTTTTAGCAAACAATGCCAAATATCTCTAGGAGGCCAACATTCCATCTAATCGGGTGATTCCTTTTCTATCATAATGCATTTAAACAATCCCAATACAGATTCTTAGGCCTATTTTGATCCTTTTCAACATACTATAAAAGTTTATACACTTATTTCACAAAACAGAGTAGAACCAACATGCTATCTACTGGTAAAAGCCCTTAAATAGGTCAATTTATCAAAGCAAGTCATCATAGAACTACTCACTAATCCACCAAACCTGCAAATAGTCTTAGGCCATGTGTAGAAACTCACAAATAAACAAGTTTCAAGATGGGAAACGCCCATCAATACACAAAATCAGTAAACATTTGATTATAGGGTGAAAACACACCAACCATGAGGGTTTCTTTAATGAAACATTTGAAAAACCTCTACTACTCCGCCCAACAATTGAAACATGCTTCATTATGTCTGCAAATTATTTTGAAATCATTTCTAAGCTCCTCTACATGTTGTTTCCTCAAACCCTACTTGAAAACACCATTTTTTTGAATGAGAAAATTCAGAATTTTGTTCATGCAACAGTATCCCAACTTCTTATTTCTATTTACCCCTGCCACACACATCTTCACATTGAAAAGACACTAAATATGATCCATTCCACCAACCTACTAGCCCTACATCGGTGGAATGGCTAAGAATCGCTTTTTAGACTCTCAAAACAATTCTAAGGAAACCACAGACCGAGACTTAGGAAACTAAGTTCAAATTAGATTTGATTATTTGTATTACAATTCCTACAACTTTCAAGAATGAAAGAAGTCTCTTTCCTTGAAAAGAATCAAATCTTATAATGCTTGAATCACTATGCAACCTGAAAACAAGAATAGAAAAGCTTTCCAAAATAACTGAGCAGAGGTTTTTTTATTAATTTTTATGGATTTTTGGGATACAAGATCTACCTTTCTCGAGCTTACAATTCTTTTTAAAGGTGTCTAAATCAGTTGAAATAATTGCCTCTTCATCTTCATCAACCCATCCTTGCCCTTCCACAAAAAAGACTCTTCACCTTCCTATTTTTGTGTAATTTTACATTTTTACAATAATTGACAACTTTTGTTATAAAAAGCAACTTTTCAATAATATCACCTAGTGACCTATTTCATGGTGCAAATACATTGAAATTCATCATTTAATGACCTTCACTCATCATATTTACTTGAACATTACAAATTGAAAAAATTAGCCTTTTGAAGGAATTTTCATGACCTAGGTTCTCCTGCACCAGTTTGTCATGTTACAACCTTACGTTGTCAATGGACATTTTAAATCACACAATTTGATACACTTTCCTATTACATTTTTAAACCACATCTCTTTGAGGAATTTTGTTAAATTTAACAATTGAATTTCTTTGTGTATGCTTCCAAAGCTTTCATTGAGTTATTTTGTCAAACAGTTATACAAACCAGCTTTCATTGACTTTATTTGTGTATGCTTCCAAAGCTTTCAATTAGTTAATTTGACAACTTAGCACTTTTTGCATAGGTAAAATTATTCGTCATGCTGAAGAAACGAACTGTTAGAAGGAAAAAATTAAGATGAATAAAGTGTACCAAGGTCTGGTAAAAGTTTCGAAGCAAGATTTGAAGGTTAGGTGACTTTTTTCCTTGTGAAAAGTTGCAAAGTTGTGCAACTTTCGTTCTCTAACTCGTCTGACCAAACAGACTGTTTCAACGCATTTGAATAGGCATTTTTACACTAGGAATGTTCCTCTTTCACACCCAAACACATTGAATCTCTTCGAGCTACGTTCAACCGGATCAATCCCTTAAGGGTCCAAAGGGAAAAATGGCTACAAACTTCAGCATGAGGTTACTTGGACACCATGATGCTTAGAAACTTCTCGTCTGATCCTATGGGATTGCGTTGGACCCCTCTATAATAACCTCTCTCGGTTTTTGTTATCTCAGATTGGTTTTTTTGTAGTGTCCAGTTTTTAGTTGATGGAAAAAGTGTCAAATGGAAGCAGTGGAAAGTTGCAAAGTGGTGCAACTTTCATTCTACAACTCATGTGACCAAACGGACTGTTCCAACGCGTCTGAATAGGAATGTTTACACTAGTAATGGTCCTCTTTCTCACCCAAACACGCGGAATCGATCCAAGCTACATTCAACCGGATCGATCCCTTAAGGGTCCAAAGGGAAAAATGGCTGCAAACTTCACCATGAGGTTACTTGGACACTGTGACCCTTAGAAACTTCTCGTCTAATCCTATGGGATTGCGTTGGGCCCCTATACAATAACCTCTCTCATTTTTCGTTATCTCAGAGTGGTTTTCCCGTAGTCTCCAGTTTTCAGTTGATGGAAAAAGTGTCAAATGGAAGCAGTGGAAAGTTGCAAAGTGGTGCAATTTTCGTTCTGCAACTTGTGTGACCAAACAGACTGTTCCAACACATCTGAATAGGAATTTTTACGCTATGCATGGACCTCTTTTGCACCCAAACACGCGGAATCACTCTGAGCTATGTTCAATCGGATCGATCCCTTAAGGGTCCGAAGGGCAAAATGGCTACAAACTTTAGCATGAGGGTACTCAGACACTGTGATGCTTATAAACTTCTCATTTGATCCTATGAGATCATGTTGGGCCCCTCTACAATAACCTCTCTTGGTTTTCGTTATCTCAGAGTGGTTTTCCCGTGGTGTCCATTTTTCAGTTGATGGAAAAAGTGTCAAATGCAAGCAGTGGAAAGTTGCAAGGTGGTGCAATTTTCGTTCTGCAACTCGTGTGACCAACCAGACTGTTCCAACACATTCAAATTGGCATTTTTATGCTAGGCATGGTCCTCTTTCACACCCCAACACACAGAATCGCTCTGAGCTACATTCAACCAGATCGATCCCTTAAGGGTCCAAAGGGAAAAATGGCTGCAAACTTCAACATGAGGTTACTCGGAAACCGTGATGCTTATGAACTTCTTTTCTGATCCTATGGGATCATGTTGGGCCCCTCTACAATAACCTCTAGTTTTGTTATCTCGGAGTGGTTTTCCCGTCGCTCAATTTCTTGATGGAAAAACTGGCCAAATGCGGCAGCGGAAAGTTGCAAGGTGGTGCAATTTTTGTTCTCAAACTTCAGGACCAAACGGATCGGGTTCCAACGTGATCCGACATTAGGCATGTTTACTGCCTAGGTATTGTCTCTTCTTTCACACTCCAAACACGGAATCGCTTTTGAGCTGCCGCTCAACTGATCGATCCCTTAAGGGTTTGAGTGTAGTATGTTGAAATAGGCCATTCCTCCTATTGTTCAAGTTGTGTCTCGGTGATATGGGCCTGATGTAATTTGAATTGTGGTAGCTTGATATATAGAGTCTATTGATGCTAGGGTTCAATTTGTATGATTTTGAAAAAAAAAGCCAAATGAGTAGAGTTACCAACTGAGTAGAGTTATCAACATTATTCGTAAATCATAATAATTTGTTTAGTACACTAGCCATTTTGATGCCTTCTTGTAGTCTCAAACATTATTTTGTATCATTGTTACATCGATTTTTGAAGTGGCAACTTAATATAGCTCCATGATACAAAATTTGGTTCAAGCTGATTTTCATGTGAAAAAATGTGAATCAAATCAATGCTGATGTGAAAAAACCATGAGACCATAGATCAGGTGCAGAACACCTTGTCATGTAATGCCTTCAAAAGGCTGTTGTCAAATGTATTTAATTCCATGTAATTCCAAAACTAAATGTAATCAAGGCATGAAAAAGCACAAAGTGTAGTATTGTCAAAATGCTAAATATGTAAAAGAGAGAAAAAGAAGGAATGTGAAGAGACAAAACAAGAAAATCAAGAAAATCAAGGAAGATGACGAGTCATAGGTCATTCAAGGAATATGAAGAGGTAGTTGATGGTTGGAAACTTCTTTAAAAGTATAATTGTAAAGGCTTTGTTAAAGATATCATTGTATTCTGGAAGAATTAAATTAACAAAGAGTTCCCTATTTTAGCTTATTTTCTGTGTTTTTCAGTTGTTTCTTAACTTGTATGGATTGTGCAAGAGTTTAGGGTTCAAATTTAGATTGTTTCTAGTAGGTTTGGGAATCACCATTTGTTTGCAGAATCCATTTGGGAAGGGAATCCATTACCTAATGTTTGTTTGAGCATTCTTCATGGCTCTGGCCTCGAAATCATGTGCATTGAGTTTTGAGAGTCTTATAAGGTATTTCCACACCACTTCACCCAATGTAGGTCGCAGATTGGTGGAGTAGGTTAGGGGATAGGTTATTTTTTATGTTTTTATGTTTGTGAGTGGAGGAAAAATCAAGAATACCTTGAAGGAGCTGCTGCTACACAAGAAATTTTGAGTTTTCTAGTCAAAATGAACAGTTTCGAGCATGATAGTGGAGAAAGAACAAGTGCATGGGTTAGAATATATTTCCAAATGCCTTTTTAGATGTATTTTGACATGTTCCAATGGTTGGCCGGAGGTTTTGAGGTTTGCATGTAGCCTATACAGGAAACCCTCATTGATTTTTGAGTTTTTCACCCTATAAACAAGGGTTTGTCAATATACTATCAAAAGGAGTCTTTTAATCCCTAAAAATGGATAAATTTGGAGTTTTGTGCTATTTCTAATGAATTTTTTGAGGTTTTAAGTGTTTTGGGAATCTTTGAAGGGGGTCTTCTTTGAAAATCAGGCCTATTTTAGTAGCCTTTTTAACAATGTTCAGACTAAAAACTACTTATTTCTTTAATAAAAGTTATTCTAAGTTTTTGATATGAGGACATGGGAATTAAGAGGTCTCTAAAAGTGTTTTGGATCTTGGGTTTTGAAACTAGTGTGTTTGGTTTACCCAATTTAAGGCATGAATGTCTCATTGAGAAGTAGTGCCTTGATTGCTCAAAGAATAGAAGTCTGACCTAACAGTGATCAGTGAGTTGATTTTGGGATAATGTTGTCTAAGTGATGGTGTCAGGGATGTATGGAGTCTTGGACAGGTTTTAGAAGTGAGATATGTTGTTTTGACAATTGGACAATGAGGAGACTCGATGTAAAATAATACATGAAATTGTAAGTTCAGTCAAAACAAAGTTAAGAGAGCAAGTTCCTGATTTGTATCAGTTGTAATAATGATGTTCACAGTGCTTGATGGTTTGGTAAAAGTCTGAAAGCCAATTGTAATGATGGATTGACTATTTGGGACAAGTTGAATGAATTGATTGAATGGAAGAGTGCCTTGTTGAAAATGGTGTTTTTTAAATGCATGTTGATCTAATTGATTGAATCAAAGTTTTCTAAAATGGTTTTTTGCTTTGAATGAGTCAATTGGAATACATATTTGTGGAAGGATGAATGATGAATGATAAGAGAATTTGAGTGGATGAAAAGTAGATTTCTGATGAAATGTTGAAATTTTGTTTGATCTTCTCCAAGATGAGTTTGGGACAAGAGTCCCTTGAGTTGTTGATTGGTTTGGCAATCTTTGTATTGCATCAACTTGTTGCTTACTATTATGCAATGATAGATTTTTTATAAGCATCCATAGCTTGTTGGAAAGCACCTGTTTTAGGCTTTTAGCCATAGCAGCAAGGCAATGAACTATTTGATAAAATGCTTTGATAGACATGTATGGAAAATGTGTTAGCGTAGACAAGGCAGTGAACTCTTTGAAAAAGTACCTCAAAGAAATGAGGTCTCATGGTGATGGAATGGCATGATGAATGCCATGACAAGAAAATTGCTATGGATTGTCATGGCATTCCATCACCATTGAGACCACATTTCTTTGAGGCTTTTTTTCAAACAGTTTGCTGCCTTTTCTATGCTATTGCTTATTAGTATGCTTTGATAGATTTTTTCCACTTGCATCCATAGCTTTTTTGGAAGCACCTATTTTAGGCTTTTAGCCATAGCAACAAGGAAGTGAACTGTTTGATAAAATTCTTTGGTAAACATGTATGATAAATGTAGTAGCATAGACAAGGCAGCAAACTGTTTGAAAAAATGCCTCAAAGAAATGTGGTCTCATGGTGATGGAATGCCATGACAATCCACAACAATTTTCTTGTCATGGAATTCTGATGTAGAGGCTATGGGACTTTTGGAAACACACAATGATTTCAAGGATTTCAGTGAAGCACTCTCAAACCTCTTCTAGTCACCCCTGTGGAGATAATGCCTAAATGGCTCACTTGTGACACAAATCCTTCTCTTATGGACCCAAACCCTTGGAAAGCTTTTAAAAGACTCAAAAAACTTGTATTGAATGACCACAAAACCCCAAGCCTCTGACTTAGACACAAACTCAAATTTTCACCTTAACTAGGCTACTAGCCCAACTAGGCCTCTAGCGATGGATTTTTTTGAACTTTCACTCAACTTCCTCAAAGGACCCTCCAATCTAATGATTGATTTAGTTGTGGTTTAAGATGCTAAACAACATACTAGATTCCTGATGGCACTTGTTTTGGATCATCCTTTACAAAACCTGTTGTCTCCACAAAATCAAGGCCTAATTAGCCCTCTTTTTCAAAACAACCCCTCTCTAATCTTATCCCCTGACTATGAAACTTTCAACAGTCTCTTAAAATGTTCCCAAAACAAGGATTTTCAAGCTTTTAAGCTTCTATGGCACCCTCAACACCCTCAAACACAAAACCCTCCATAAATTGTTCTGAAACTAGGGCTTTTTAGTTACCAACCTTCCAAACACTTCCAGAACCTATTCTTGGACTTTTCACCATTAGGAAAACATATTTAATCAATCCCAACTCAAATATATACCCCTTGTTAAGGTATATCTCCTACTGTTGTACCTTAGGCACCATTTTCATGCCCTTTTCCTTACTAAAACTCGGTGTACACCTTATAATCTTCCCTACCTGCACATTAGCTTGTTATATCTGTATTATACATGTTATAAGAGATCCATTTCACAAGTTACAACATCATTCCCTCATGAAATGGATCAAACATCCATGAAAACCATCAAAAAACGGTGAAAATTTGCACTTCCTTGAGGACAGTCAGAAATAATATACAAAGAATTGATTGTTATTGCTTTCAGGACATTCAAATGATTTCAAAACAAGTAGATACAAGTCCTTAAGCCATCCAACTAAACAAATCTTCAATAGAAATCAATAGATCATCAAAAGAGCACAAGAAAAATGCAAAAAGATTGAAGTTTTCTTGATTTTCCTATAGCAGTCCGTACAGTACTTGCACCAACAACCCAACCTCCATACAAATTACTTCTCAAAATTTTTAGACTCATTCCCCAACTGTCCCAACTGATTGGGATTGATTTTATTACATAAAAGTTGTTAAAAACTCCTAAAGACTACTTACCCGCCCAAACACAACTAGCCGTTGGATTTCAAAATTTGAATTTCCAATTCTTATTTTATTGATTCCTACAACCTAAAAACTACCTAACCTTTGATATTTAACCTTGATTGATATAATTAAATCCTTATAGATCTACCTACACCCTTAGGACACTACTGGTCCACTTACATTGCATTTTGGTCCTAGGGTCCTTATCAGGACCCTCAGAACTTTTGACCTCTTTAATGTTTTTATCCATTTCAAAAGCAATTATAGGCTTCAAGATGTTATAGTTGATGCTTTGGAATGCTTGACAGGTCTTCTTGACCCCTGCAACCTCCTGGCTCTTGAACTGACCCCTAAGGAGCTTGGGTGACCCTGCACCACATTCCACCACCATGAGACCACATTTCTTTGAGGCATTTTTTTCAAACAGTTCATTCCCTTGTCTATGTTATTGCTTACTATTATGCTATGATAGATTTTTTCTAAGCATCCATATCTTGTTGGAAAGCACCTGTTTTAGGCTTTTAGCCACAGCAGCAAGGCAATGAACTGTTTGATAAAATGCTTTGATAGACATGTATGAAAAATGTGTTAGCATAGACAAGGCAACAAACTGTTTGAAAAAATGCCTCAAAGAAATGAGGTCTCATGGTGATGGAATGGCATGACGAATTCCATGACAAGCAAATTGCTGCTATGGATTGTCATGGCATTCCATCACCATTGAGACCACATTTTCGGCGGCTTTTTTCAAACAAATTTTGTTGCCTTTTTCTATGTTATTGCTATTAGTATGCTTCTTTGATAGGATTTTTCCAAGACCATAGCTTCTTTTTGAAGCACCTATTTTAGGCTTTTATCATAAAGGCAACAAGGGGAAGCTGGAACTTTTGATAAAATTCCTTTCGCAAACATGTATGATAATGGGGTAGTGATAGACAAGGTATCTGACCCATAGGGTCACCAGAATGGGATTCATGGTGATGGAATGCCATGACAATCCACAACAATTTGTTTGTCATGGAATTCCACCAACCAGACCACATTTCTTTGAGGCATTTTTTCAACCGTTTCATTCCCTCTTTTCTCATGATATTGCTTACTATTATGCTATGATAGATTTTTTCATCCAGCTTGTTGGAAAGCACTGCTTTTTAGGCTTTTAGCCATAGCAGCAAGGCAATGAACCCGCTTACAAATCTTTGATAGACATGTATGAAAGGGTCAGAAGAGATAGATATAAGTATTAGGGGTTTTCAAAGAAATGAGGGTCTTCATGGTGATGGAATGCCAGCGACAATCAAAAGCATTTTATTTTCATGGCATTCCATCAGGTCATGAGAACTCATTTCTTTGGAGGCATTTTTTCAAAAGCAGTTCAACGCCTTGTTCATGATATTGTTGCACTATTATGCTTTTGATAGATTTTATCCAAGCATCCATAGTTTGTTTGAAAGCATTCTGTTTTAGGCTTTCTCACCACAGCAACAAGGCAACACTTGAACCATTTGACAAAAATTCCTTTGGTAGACATGTATGAAAAAATGTGGTAGTATAGACAAGGCAGTTGAACTATTTGAAAAAAAATGACTCAAAGAAATGTGGTCTCATAGACGTCATGACAACCAAATGCAATTGCGCCAAGCCTTAGTTATTAGTTATGCAATGTGAAGCAATTGCATAACTGCTTAGATTGACTTTGTAAAAGCTATATTGTAATTGAAATTTTGTCATCTATTAACATCTAGTTATTAGTTATGAAACGTGAAGCAATGCTTTCAGCTTGAAAGATGTGCAATGCAATGTAATCAACATTATGAATATAAACTACAAAAATCTATTTTTACTAAGTTACCAGTTCGGTTTTGGGTTCGGGATCGAGTTCGAGAACCTGGTTCGCCGGTTCAGGAAATTTTTTTGGGCGGTTGGGTTCATTTTGGGTTTGGTAATACAAAAACATATAAAAATCAGAAATATATGCATATTTGCAGTAGTAATCAAGTTCAAAATACACCACCATATTAATAGTCAGATAACATAGCAAAAATACACCACCAATTTCATAGTGAAATATTAAAATATTAGTGATCTACTCGAATGTCATGATACAAAATTATAAATTAAAGTTCAAACATAAAAATTTCAAGTGTTTACAATCAGCCATTATTGATCATTAATCAATTTGAAAAGTGTGAACATTTTTCTGTGTGGAAGGCAAACAAGAAAATAGTGTTACATAATTATTTACATTGTGAAAGAGCCAAAACCTTTTTCTTGCAGATTGTAGAAGAATCTCAGTGATTTTTTGGGTGTCCTTTCCTTGGAACGGAACTATCCTGAGCCATGAATGATTGACCAGGAACTGTGAGAAAGAAATAAGATAAATCACATGCAACTTGTTGCAATTTCTTTCCTTGGGAAAAAAGGTAAAGTTTGCTTTTAAGGGAGAATCTCCTTTAGAGTTTGAACGCATTAATAATTTTCAAGATAGACTTATCCAAATATGTCATCTAGGTTTGAAGCTTTTAGGTAAAATGTTTGCTTCTTAAAATTTTGTTCAAAATTCAAGATGCAGGCTCTCCTCCCTTAGGGAAGAGAAGGCCTATCAAACCTAACACTCTTATGCAACACTTCTTAAGTTCTTTTTGATGCAGTATTAGATGCAAAGTTTCAAAATAGGCATGGTTATATAAATTCTCATCTCATGACTATCATTGCATCAAATTAAGAATTTTCAATCCTTCATGGTCTAGACAAGAGAAGTATGGAGTAGTGTTCCAATGCTAAAGTCTTATTGTGAATCTCTTTGCTATGAGTGGTTCAAAAATGAGGAATTTGTCTTCTACACCAAATGAGAAATATTCACAATATGTGCTAGGAATGAATAAGTCCATAAGATCGAGTATGCAAGAACTGAGAATTTCAAAATTGGCTTACATTTGACTTCCAAACACATAAATTTTTACACTTTTCGATGTTCACATGTAAGTCAAAAAGTATATGTGTGTAAGTTGTAAAGTATACACTTGAATACACGTAACTCATATCTATTGAACCATGAATTTATAATGCAAATATGGACACCATCGATAAAAAAGATTTGTATTAAGCAAATAGCCATGTACACATACATCAATATATGTCAATATAAGTATAAAATATAGTTACAAAATAGCCATATATTACAAGAATGCCATATGTGCATTGCCAATGTCAAATATATCCAATACAAAATATGTACAAAATTTCCATAGGCATACAACAAAGTATTCTATGCATTCAAATTTCATTTCTCTCCACAGTTCGGGTTCAAATACAATTTTTCTTCCCTTTGTTACGATCCGATGGCGATAAGTCTATCACCCATTTCTGCTATGCTCGAGGAGTGCTCCTCCTCCTCCTCCCAGTGTTTAGCTTCTGGTGAAGTTTCAACTGTTACAATAAGAAGTAAAGACATTAATATATAGAAATTACATTATAAAAATTAATATATTTAACAAAATTTAATCACTTACAACCATCTGACGATCACTCTCCTCAATGGAAATATTTGCATGCCGATGCTCAGGCGTGCTAGAGCCTTGTATAAACCATCCAAATAGGAATTAAACTACTTAATCAATAATGGTTTGATTTTCACTCAGAACTGGGCTCATCTATAAATACCGAATGTACATTGGAAATTTAGTAATTTGCCTCATACCTCTATTAGAGCCATCGATGATCAGGAGGCTGAGGAAACACCAGCTATCCATTGCCCTCATAACATTTGGCTTGTTTCACCAACATCTGAAAAATAAACAACAAATTATTCAATCACAAAAGTTACAATAGCGATCCATGTGATGACTTATAACGTATGAGATCTAATGAACAAAATTTTGAGTACAAGTATTAAACAGATATACTTTTGATTATTAGTTATCGAATTTGAAGTAATGCTTGAGAGTTTGAATCATGTGTAACGCAACGTAACCAACAATATGAATATAAACTACACAAATCTATTAAACTTAGAATTCATTACTTAAGTTCTCTTTAAATTCTATATTACCTCTGTGAACGTTTGATCAAATCTATTGGCACTCGGAGGTGTTTCCTTGAAACCTCCAACAATACCCTGTTCAACATCCAAAATCACATATATTATAATACCATTCGTAAAACAATGCTATTAACACATGTAATAAATTTATAATTATTTACTAACTTTACATACCCCACCGATAGGTGTACTGCAAAAATAAGTAGGTGGATGACTGGTGTATCCAATCTCTACACTGTGACCCTACAATTTTATTAAAATAATAAAACTAAATTAGTTAATCTTGCATTTCACAATCAAAATTTAATAAATTAAATTCAATGAACATGCTGAATTTTACCTGAGTGTCAATGCCATATGCATCATGCAAAATGTCAGTTGTCCTCTCCATCCCCATAGATGCATATGGATCAGGTTGCGTAGTAGCATATGGATCTTGCGTAGCACCCTCTTGAGTGTCGATAGGGTCATATGAATAAGTCGCCCTGCAAGATTGACACACATGGGTTCGAAGCCCACCACCTGAAGACTCCCCCGGATGGTGTTGTACAATAGGGCTAGTGCGATGGACACACTGGGTCAAAGTTGTGATCGTCAGTAATGTCTCTATGTCGCGACTTCCTTCGCAGCGGTGCATCACAATTCACCAATGCAGGCGGCCTAGTTGAGAGGTCGCCTCCTTGTCACAGAGGGATCCTGGGCCAGGCAATCGGGCTCATCCCGGAAATGACTTCCACCTCTCCCTTTGAACTCTCATATCAAAAAATAATTTGGGATTTGGTTCAATACAAACTCATTGTATAGTTTCCTAAGAAAATATTAAAATTCTGGCCAATTATCGCATTGGTAAATCAAAAGACCATATACCATCTTTCTTCATAAAACTATATTAATCTCTTTGGTGGTGGCACCAATGAATAGGAAACCCTCTTTGGCATTGGAGGGTAAGATTTTGATTGCTTGTGGGTCAAGTGAATGTGAGAGTACAAAATCACCTTTAGTAATTTTTAAATCTTTTACGTGTTTATATGATAATTTGTCTGCGTAATATGCCCTAGATATCTGCCTCCTATCTTGCCATCCAGATATTTGTTTGGTGATTGCATCTACATTTTAACATGTCTTTCAATGAATTTGCTAGAAGCATTCTTTTTGTGGTTGAAACATTTGGATCACTCAACCTACTGATAAGATCCTCAAGTTGTTTTCTATTGTTTTCAATTTCACTCCTCAAATTTTCTTGAGTGCCAGGAGGGAATTGAGAGAATGGTGGGGGAGGTTGATTTTGTTGTTGAGGTTGATTTTGTTGAGGATTTTGCTGTTGAGGATTTACCTCCTCTTCTTGTTGAAGATTTGCAGGATTTCCTACAAATTTTAAAAAGAACAATCAAATCTAACCTAAAACAAACAAAATCAATTTCAAACTAACAAATTCAAAACAAATAGCAAACAATACTTACCTCTCGCATCTCTTCGTCGTCGTGGAGCCATATTTGCAAACAAAATCCAACTGTTCTTGATGAAATTTGTAGAAATCCTTCCTCCTAGAACGCGAGCGGGAAAGTGAGGGTTTTTGGCCGCGGGCAGAGCTGAGAAACAGTAAAAAGCAAATGACACATATTTCACTTTTTTTTCTTTTAAAATCAAATAACGCGCTCGCGTTATAACGCAAGTGCGTTATCTCTTTCCAATTTTTTTTTCCCATTTGGCCTCAAAAGTGCGACCAACTTCATGCACCCACCCCAAACTGAAAATGAAATGTTACAAATGCAATTTTGAATTTTGAGAATGTACTAAAATGAAGCAAATTAAGCTAGATGCAGTAAATTTGATGAAACAACAAATCAAAAAATTGAAACAGGAAAGTAACAGTAGCAAACAAAAGCCTAAAACTAAGATTTCAATTTCTAGAAAATGCAAATCAGGATCTATCAGGGACTTATTCACCAATAAGGGTGAATGGGTCCTGGTTAAGGATTTTTTGAATGTTTTTACTGATTTTTGAGTTATTTTTTATGCTTTTCAAATTGCAAAGAGTACAGGCCCAACCTGATTAGGGACTCATTCACCAGTAAAGGCGAATGGGTCCTTGATTAGGGTTTTTTAACTATTTTTGAATGATTTTCAAGATTTATGTAATGTCTTTCAGTTCCAGGTCTAAGACAATAACTTTTAGTTTTAGATTTTCCAGAAATGCAATGTGAATATGCAATAAAATGATGAATGCAAAGATCTAATTTGAAATGCAATGTTGTTTTGATTTTCAAATGCAATTTTATGAGATCTAAATGATATGCAAAAGACTGATTTATTTTTTTATTTTTTCAGATTTAGAGAAATGTAAAGCAATGCAATTCTAAACCCTAAAGGAGATGCAAGTTTGAATGCAAAGTAAGAAACCCTAAATGAGATCTAATTCAATGCAAATTAAATAAAAATGAATGCAATATCTAACCTAGGATGCAATGAAAGACTTCAAAATCAGAACATTGTAACATGCAATTATGAGGGCCAAAATGCTTAAATAAAAATAAGAAACTATTCCTAACTGTTATAACAACTATGAGGGGATTTTTGAGAGCTTAGAATGGTGTGTACCTTGTTGCAAGAAGCCCTTTTTTAGGTCACAAAGGACTCATTCACCTTTAGTGGCGAATGGGTCCCTATTAGGGTTTTTGAAACTAAGATATGGGTTATGTTCCAAGTGAAACTTGCACTCTTAGATCCTCGGTTATCAACTCCCGAAAACCTATAGCAAATTTTGTAGCCTTCTTTTTGTGTTCTTGCACTATAAATGACAACTTTGCAACTTGACAACTTTGACAATTTTTCTTCAAATTTGTTCTCCACTTGATCTTCAACCTGTAAATTTGCAAAAACACATTCAAGAGAAGAAAAACTTGTTGATTGTTAGTGAATAGGTCAAACCCCTTTTAGGTAATTAAACCAAATGATGAAATAATGAAATTGAAGCATGAACATGAAACAATGAAGTATTGATACCTTGGAAGTTTTCTTGGAGTATAAATCTACAAACTAACATGAAGTGGCCATGAAGAATGCAGATCTTGATCTCAAATAGGATGTGAAACAATGCTTGCAAATAGATCCTCAATGCTACATCAACAATCTTAGCTCAACAACATGCTTAAATGTACTATGCCTTTAACATGATGAAATGACCTTGAATTTCTGCAATAAACTTCACTAATATGCCTTTGAATTCCTTTAAAGTGATCTTGAAGTGCTCTATAATGCTCTTGTAAAGTATTAGGATGATCTCTCAAAGTTGCTAGGTGAAAATATGCGAATTAACCCCATATTTATACTAAATCTAGAGATTAACCTTGAAATTCAAATAATTCAAGCCAACACCAGATCTAGGATTGAAAATCATTAGAATGCCACCATTATTAAATGCAAAGAGGGGTGTCCTATGTGAGGAGGACTTATTCACCACTAAAGGAAAATGGGTCCTAGCACAACTTTCTAGGACCTTGTTTTGGGGGGTTGAAAGAACATAAAAAACCCACCTCAAAAATGCATAGAAAGGGGTGTCCTATGTGGAGAGGACCCATTCACCACTAAAGTCGAACGGGTTCTAGCACCATTTTCTATGACCTTGATTTTTCCAAATTAAATGTTATGCAATTTTATTATTGGGTGTTGAGATAGATCCTTTAGAAGGTGTCATTAATAAGGCTTAAATTTGAATTAAAGGGGCCAATTAAGCTCAATTAACCACAATTAATTAATGAAACCCTAGATAAGTGTGAAAGTGTAATACGACACTTTACAACACCCCAAATAAGGTACAATTTAAGTACATTTTATTAAAAGGGGCCCTAGATTCAATGTGAATGTGTACAACACATTACAACACTAAATCAAGGCATTATTAGGTTAATTTTATGTCACTTATTCCCAAATTAAGTGTGAAAAAGGGTTACTTTTTCTGACACTACACCTTTGCAGCATCTTTTTGTTTCTTCTCCAAATCTTTTTACATTTTTGTAGCTTCCTTTTCTATCTTTTGCTGCCAAGGAAAACTTTAAGAAACCCCCCCTCGGCGAAGGTGTAAAATCCTGGCGAATCTTGTATACTTCCCAATAAAAATATTAATATTAGTGGCGATTTTTTTCGGTTTTCGTAAAAAAAAAAAAGTCCATTAGTGAATCTTTTCTAATCGCTAGAAGTTTGTGGAAAATCTTGGCGAAATGCAATTTTTTTAAAACCACTAAATTTTTTCCATTGGCGATTAAAATCTATTTTCAAACCAATAAAATATTTTGATTGGCAAATTAAACTTGTTTTCAAACTAGAAAAAATAAAATTCATTGGCGAATTAAACATAATATGAAACTAATAAAAAAATGCATTGGCGAAGTGTCGGTAAAAATTTTCCTAACCTTAGTTGCAAGTCTTTCTTGGTCATCTTTGTATTCAGTGGGTCGGAGGTTTTGAAAACCTCAAAACTTTAGACTTTGGTTATAAGGTTCCAAGTTTCAGCGACCACACGACATTATGGACCATGGTCGTTCGATGAATTTTCGATGGACGGCTGTAGTTACATTCTAGAAGTATATCTCTCAAGCACTAGAATTGCGAATTGAAACCTGCGGAATTACACTAGAACCGTTAGATTTCCAAAAATCAATGGTTGAGATTTTATTAATTATTTAGGTTTGTCATAATCATGTTCTTGTTTACTGTTTAATATTGCCTAAGTTAGACCAAAATATTTTATAACAAAGCCTTAAATCTTAACTCTTTAATCATGAGGGTCAAGTCTCGTCAACCTAGTGATGGCCCCATTTTAAATTATGCACGTGCATAAAGTTTGTTTTAAAAGAGGGACCGTTCGATGAATTTTTGATGGATGGCTATAGTTGCATTCCGGAAGTATATCTCTCAAGCACTAGAATTGCAAATTGAAACCTACGGAATTACACTAGAACCGTTATATTTCTAGAAATCAATGGTTGAGATTTTATTAATTATTTAGGTTTGTCAATCATCCTGCTCTTGTTTACCATTTAATATTGCCTAAGTCAGACCAAAATATTTTATGACAAAGCCTTAAATCTTAACTCTTTAATCCTGAGGGTCAAGTCTCGTCAACCTAGCGATGTCCCCATTTTAAATTATGCACGTGCATAAAAAAAATTTTAAAAGAGGGACCATTCGATGAATTTTCGATGGACAGCTACAGATGCATTTTGGAAGTAAATCCTTGAAGCACTAGACTTGCGAACTGAAACCTCCGGAATAACACTAGAACCGTTAGATTTTTAGAAATTAGTGGTTGAGACATTTAATTCTCTCTTTTCAATGCATCGAAGTACTCTACCTTTCATTTATTCTATTGAAATTCTCAATTTCGTTGTGGTATTGGACGGTGGCGTGGATTAATACCATATGAATAGATTAAGAAAAAACATTGGTGAATTAAACATTGTTTAGTAAGCGAAGGAGGCACGGAAGTCTCCATAGAAAGTGAACCAGAGAAATAATGGAGGCCAGTTTCACCTTGACATTGCGGAGGAAGCTAGACCCTTTCATTGGCAAAGCATCTGTGAAGCAGCTATGGGGTTTATTTCTCTTCAAGGATGTGCAAGTGGTGCAAGCAATTCAATTTATTTTGGGTAATGGCTTTGAAAAATTAAAGCACAAATACAGGACCAAAATGGATATTTATTCATTGGTCATCGCTTAGGGTCTGGACTTAGGAGAACCGGTGGATGTAGTGAGGAAAGTCATGAAAACTTTGGTTCACAAAGATTTTTTAGAGGATATGGAAGGCATTCTGGAACGAGCGATTCCAGGAGTGGGGCTTGTTAACGTTGAAGGCATGGATGGTGGAGGCCCAAAGCTCATGGATTTAAATCATCTCTTTATCAGGTGGCCAAAAGGACGCACCAAAGATCTGTGGAGAGAAGGTGCGGAGTGCGGGTGGCAAGCACTCAAATCCGCGTCGAGCTAATGGAGGCTAAGGAGGTCATAGAGAATCTCAAAGACATCACTAGAGCAGAGATGCATGAAAAGAAGGGTCTGCATCCAAGGAAGAAGATGAAGATGGGTAATTCATCGAAGGCGTCTGAGTAGTATAAGTTTTTTAAAAAAATTAGATTACTGTACTAACTCTTGTCTGTGATTTTATTTTTTGGGGGTTATGCTTGGATTTCAGGCGAGTAGATTAGGGATAATTTGATATGTTGGAAATGGAAACTATGCTAGTTAATCAACTTTTTTGGTAGTTGATGGTCTGATGGATGAACATAAATCTAAAGCATATTTTATAGCATTAGTTTAAAATTGGAATATTTTTGGTAGTTGATGGATGAAGATAAATCTAAAGTATATAATAGCATTTTGTTTATAGTGATTCTCAACTTTTATTTTTTTAAGATAATACAACATTTGGTAACTTGGTTTTATTGGTAAGCATGTTGAAATTTTATTTTCCTTTTACAAATAATTTAATATAAAAAGATTAATAAAATCAATAATATTTTAATATAAAATATTTTATATAAAAAAATATAAATTAAGTATTTTTTGACAGTTAAATTTTTTCATAAAACGTAAAGTGGCAGGCATTTAAATGAATAAAAATGTCACAAAATTTTCATATGACAGGTAGGGGTGGCCGTCAAATTCCATGCTTGGCCAAGAGATAATAATTTTCCAAACTCCACACATATGATCTTAATTACCTTCGATCCTCGGTCATGTCCACTTGCTAAAATTTTCCTACAATCTTCACTTCATAAATGCACCGTCCTTGCCACCTTTCCTATCTTAATTCACCAAAGTTGAGGTTTTGGTGCTTTTCCTAACCTTAGTTGCAAGTCTTTCTTGGTCATCTATGTAGTTGGTGGGTCAAAAGTTTTGACAACTTCGACACTTTAGACTTTGGTTCTAAGGTTCTAAGTTTAATTTTGCAATATACCTCTCAAGTAGTAGATTTTCAATTCTCAATCTTTTAGTTTTGAACATCCAAAGTGATTGATTGGAAAAATCATAGCTTTAATGAAATAAGATTTGTAATGATTTCATATCGTTTGAGTGGCACTAGTAGTGCTAACTAGAGTCTGCTGATTTTGACAACTTGTCAAATTGAGGTACAATTTGCATGTAGCTAAACCTCAATCAAATTAAACATTTTAATTTTTAATTGTACATGTAATGCTTAAGATACACGAAAAGACTAAGTTGGTTTTTTGGTTTGTGCGAATCAGGTTGGTAGCGGCACTAGTGGCCCATAATTTATTAAATAGGGTAGGTAATAATGATAGTAATAATGTGACATTGTAATTCAATTGTAATAAAATAAATTATTATAAATTTACAATAAAGAGTTATTCAAATCATTTTTTTTTCCTTTGATAAATTAAATATTAATTGCATGCAAAGGTGGAGTAAGTAGCCATTTATCACATTCCATTTGCAAAATTTGAAGTAGTGGTATAAAATTCCAGAAAGGCGAGTTTGGGTGAGGAGTAAAATGGAAACGACACTTTTGTTGGACACAAAGAAGCAACTGCAGGCCTTCAGAGGGGAAATAACCGATAAGCAATTATAGGGGCTAATGAATTCAACCCATCCACTCATTCTCTAGGCAACCAAGCAGGTGGTTGGGCCAGAATTTTTGAAGGCTTATCACAGAGCTAGAGAAAATACAAAGATTTTGGCAATGTTCTTAGCAATTCTTTTGCATATGTGAGTCTCGAAAGAGATAACCAAAAAATTGACCCAAATGGTCTTCATGCACACATTGCTGGGCAACATTGACATAGCGCTAGATAATGTGGATGAGAATAGGAAAATCCCCATGCCACATAACTACTACATGATGTGGATGAGAGGGAGAGAGGTAATGAAGTTTCCTTTGTTATGAACCATTGACCCAAAAGGATTTGAAAAATTGTGGGTAGAAAGGAACCGTACCATTTTCTTTCTCCTTAGGGCAGCAAAGCTGACACCCAATCTCTCGCGTGGGTGGACAATGAGATACATGGAGGACGAAGGTCTGGAAAAGGAAATTGTAGTGGGTTATGATGATGATTGGGACCTTGGAGATGGGGAAGAATGGCTTGTGAATGATCCTAGGGACTTGGAGGAAAAGGCCAAAAGCCCAGCACACCAGAAATGTGGAGCAAACTGCCCAGTGATTGCAAATTGCAAGGCATACCTAAAACACATAGAGTCAGAGGATGATGATGATGAAGAAGATGATGATGAATGATAAAGTATGGTTGGGTATGATTTCAGCTTTTTTTTGTTGAATATAAATAGTAACAATAATAGGGTAATTGAGTTAGTCCTGAGTCTTGGAGTGCCTATACTTAAATTCAGGCCAATTTTGTAATGAATTATGTAATGCATGAAAATCTGGCTGGGCTAGCTGATTAGGGAAGGTCACTTGATAGAAAAGGCCTTCAGGGTGATTTTTTCAAAAACAAATACTCATGTAATCCTTTTTTTATAATCAATACAGGGTGTTTCCCCTAGCAGTGTTTTACCTAGAAAAATAATAATAATTGCATGCAAATTTAATAAAGTAAATGGTTGTGCTATTAATTTGACATTGTAATTCCTTTTATTAAGTCCTTTGCAACGTTAAGTGTTACTGTGCTATTAATGGTTGTGCTATTAATGTGACATTGTAATTCCTTTGATTAAGTCCTTTTCAATTGCAACGTTAAGTGTTACTGTGCTTAGTGATATTAATGGTTACCGTTAAAAGTAAACAAAAATTAAAACACATGTTTAATATTTATATAATAAATTACTCAATAGTTCGATAGAACATTTGATGTATCGTTGTAGACTCAAATTCAAGGGAGCAAAGCAAGCTTAGTCGCTAGGCCTCTGAGTTTTATAACCATTTGACATGTCGCATTGTCGCGGAGTTCTAAATTTTCATAACTACCCGATTCCCCAGCCTGGTTCACTTTGTTGAGTAACTTAAGTTCATGCATACGTAACCTTTGAGTTACGGTGTGTGGATTTAGTTGAATTCAATGGGTCAGAGGTTTCAAAAACATTGAAACTTCAGACTTTGGTTTTGAGGTTCCAAGTTTCAGCGACTAGGCGACATGATGGACTTATCTTGCTTGACATCTCAGTGAACGCTATGTATGGAATGAACTTGAGTTGTCTTTTCAGGAATTTCCAAAAGAATATAGGTTTAAAGGCTATCTTTTCAAGGTATGAAATTGAATGTTGCATTTAAAGCATGTCCTATCAATAATAACGACATACGTGGGTGGCGTAGTTTTTCTCAGACATTTAGCCTGCATTCTCATTTTACTCCACATTGATTGCACGTCTTGTTGGCCTTGAAGGTGGCGTATTTTTTCTCATACATTTCCTTTCAAAGGCATCATCATCTGACATCTCATTGAATGCTATGTACGGAATGAACTTGAGTTTTCTTTTCAAGAATTTCCAAAAGCATGCAAGTTTAAAGGATATCTTTTTGAGGTATGAGAATTGAATGCAGCATTTAAAGCCGTCCTATCAGCAATAATGACAGCCATGGGTGGCATAGTTTTTCTGAAATTCAAGCATGCCTGCTTTCTTGACTGCCGGGGAATTCAAGAAGGCATCTCATTAGAGTAGTAGGCTCATGTAGGCTGAGGTTGAAAATCAGCATCTCAATGTAGGGGATCACGGGCTAGGACTTTTAAGTGGAAGAATTTTGGGCACATCTAGATAGTAAAAAGAAAAATTTGTTGTAGATGTGAAGGTGTTCAAAAGTGGACAGCTCAAGCCGGAGGTTTTCCAGAAGTAGTGTTGAGTGATGACCTAATTGTTGCATGTGCGAGAAGGTATATTCCTGAAACCTGGGAAATCAAGGCCACAAACGGAACCATTGTAGCTACAAAAATTATTGAGGTCATTTCTCAAGCATTGGGAAATCCAGAGAAGGCACCCATAAAGGAGATGTTTGTTGTAACAGCTAACGAATATTTCAGGACTAATGAAACCTAGTGTAAAAATTCTATGGCCAAAGGGTGGTTAAAATCAAAGAAGAAAGGTAAGTCTCAATTGCCCAATAAACTTAAAAGGACACATTTTAAAGCAGAAATTGTTGATGTTATTGCTTTACTTCATCATATCGTTAGGAATGCACAAGTTGAATTATTTGAAGATTGGATGAGTCAGTTCATTTTAGTTATCTGTGATGATAATGTGTTTATCGATTGGGCTGAGATAATTTGCTTTCACTTGCATGAGAAATTAGTTAACTTTCAACAGACTGCTACCTTTCATTTGTGTTCTTGTTTGATATATATCATTGCTAGTCAAAGAGCTTATTGACCAGGGTTGAAACCACAAGTACCACCAAGTCCTGGCATGCCTGTGTATAAGTGTTATCTGCAATTTATTAGGTAGGTTGGGATGGGAGAATATTATCTTGTTAATGATGCATTTTTAATGGAAGCTGCGAGAAAGTTGGATGGAAACCCTTTAATGCATTTTTCCCCTGAATCAAAATCTTTGGTGTTGAAGTTTGGAAGTTTTTATATCCAATTTGATAGATTTTCTTATTTTAGAATTGGAGGTTATGAGAAGGCTCCACTTAAATTTCCTAAGTACCCTGAGGATTTACTAGTATTTTTGGAGGTCTGCAGACAAATGGCCATAGTAAATATAAAATACATGAATATGGGAAAGTGAGGGTATACCTTCCCATTAGTTACTCGTTCTTTCTCTTGCAAAAGTAATCAGATGGCTAGGAATGTTGAAAGGATTCTCAAAGAATATAATCTCTAGTACTTGTTTGTAAGAACTAATTTTGACAACAAGGGCTTTGTGAGAAAAAAATTGTATTCCTCTGGCTCATATCAACACCAACCTTCAATCAAAGATTTATGGGAAGACTGTGCTGATGAAAATGAAGTTTTCAGAAGGGACCATATGAGGTTAACCCTTGAGCAGATACAAATTTCCGGTCTCTCTTTCCAAATTCCTGAAAATGTGTTTGAAGATTCAATGGTTCTTGATCCTGAATATGAGAAGTTGCCTAATAAATCACATCCTAGAGTTGACTAGGATAAAGATGAAGTTTTATATATGAGTAAACGGGCCAAACCAATACTCAAAAGGACCCAGGATTGGTTGGAGGGAAAATGGCGTAGGGTTACTAGTTTTGTTCATGAACCAAAATTGTCCTAGAAAAATGAGCAAGGATCTAGCCAAGTAGTCCCTGGAGGTACATCATCAGTGAGGATAGTCATCAAGTCTTCTAGTGTCAATTCACAATCTGCGGGTGATGGTGAAAAGCCAAAGAAATCAATTAAATCAAAATCAATATGTAAACAAGACAACCCATCCACCCCTACTCTTAAAAAGAAAAATGTCCAAACAAAACCTGTGTTAGAAGATTCAGAGAGCATCTTTAAGAATATTGTTCAAGATAGTACTTTCTTGCCTTTGTCTGAAGAATCTTCTCAATCTCCTCCTATAGAAAACATATCAATTATTCCTAACGAGTCTAGAGAGGTTGTTCAAAGTGATAAATCCCCCATTCTAATAGAAAAATCTCCAGTATGGTTGAGGAAAGCGGTAGAAAAGAAGAGGAAATACAAACCTATGACATCTGCTAGGGATGGAGTAGATATAGTGACAAAATTACTCCAATCTTCCTTAGGGCCCAAGAAAGCCTAGAAAATGTCAAGAATTTTGAATGATGCTGTCTCTGGTAATCAGGTGTTAGAAATTGCAGAACCTTTAAAATATTTAGATGATGATAAGATAACCACAGATGATTATAAAATCATACATTTTGACATGGGTCCCCAGACACTTAAAGGTGATGTATATCACACTAGTTACTCAGTCAATGCTTTAGCCAAGCAGGTAAAAGAAGAAAGGAAAGAAAGGGTAAAATTGCAATCTCAAATTTTGGATTTCAAAAACTTTATCTCTTCCATTGTTTCTCCCTTTTTGTATACTGAGGCTTCTAGTTCCCAAGAAAGAGTTATTGATGCGTCTGCGATGCAGTTGATTAAGAAAAATCTAAATTATTCCAAGGTTGCTAGTGAGTGGATTGAAGAATTGTGTCAGGAAGTTATATTTTTTATTAGTAAATTTGTGATTTCCTACACTGACATTGTTGATAAAAGAAAAGGATTAATAGCAAAACTACAGCAGGTTAGAAATGATCAAACCAAGCTGTATGTAGTTTCAAAAGAAATGAAAGAGTTAATTTCCATGGATCAATTGAAGTTGGTCAATGAATAGATTGTTAGTGATCCAAAGGAATTAGATCCTTCATGGCTTGATTCACTTAAATGGAAACTAAACATATATGATGACCTGGTAAAGGAAATCATAGAAGTGTTGGAGAAGTATTTGGATATGTTAGGATAAATCAAGGGGAACTTTCATGATCTGTAGGTGAAGATAATAGATGATTTTGATGAGAAAATTTTGGACACAAAATAAATATGCTCAAATTTTAGAGAAGTCTTCAACAGAGAAGTAGCGCATCCTGCTATGATGACTAAAGAATCTTTCTCAAAGCTTGGGAGGCTAGAGCTTTATCTCAAAACTTTTAAAGCTGAAGCAGAAAGGAGATCTGACACACTGAATGAGTCTGAAGTTGTCAAAAAATGGAGAACTGGGCTTCAGATCACATTGACACCAGGCAACAGGGAGATTTTTGCAATCATTACCAGGTACAGAGAATATAACGCCAGAATGAAGATACAGGAGAATTTGTTGCGACAAGGAGAGAACGAGGAGTTGGAAGCTAATGAAGTTGAAGTGGTTGGAAATGATGCATAGTTTATTTTTAGCATTTTCATATACTTTCTTTAAAGTTGGCACTTTTAAGTTAATGACTTCTTTTAATTTTCGGTACAGTTACTTTCAAGAAACCATTACCAAAGACATTGGCTATGTTTAAATATTGGTTCAACTGATGTGATTAGGCTCTTTTGAGCAAACTTTGATTTACTCGTTAGGGAAAACTCTGTTATTTTGGCTATTATCTATTATTTTGATATAGAAGACATTGGTGGAGTTTATGCATGCATAATCTTTGAGTTATGGTGTATAGATTTATTTTGTTTATACTGAATGTTTGCTAGTGTGATATCTATTATTGGGATGACAAATGATATAATTTTTCTATATTGTTGTGGTGTTATTATCTGTGAATATTAAAATTTCTGCAGAGTGCACTGATATTGGTTTAGTTATCTTTCTTTCAAAAGTTCTATTTCTATTTACATGAGATTGATAGATTTTTGGATAGTTTCATTGTTGTGGAATGTTTATTTGTGAATAAAGATTTTATGGTGATGGATATGTAAGGATTTCTCAGTATAATTTAGGTGATTTGGTAGTTTAAGCTCTTATTGTTTAAGTTGGGTGGACACTAGATGCCTTTATAAGTTATTTATGTTGAACTATTAGCTTATGTTCAAGGAATGGATTAATAATATTCCTTTCAGTTATTTATCAAAGATTGTGTGAATGGAAATGCAATAGGAATTTATAAGTAGTGTGATAAGT